>CAUYRT010051426.1:0-23886 GCA_963574885.1 Lepilemur ruficaudatus
TCTTGTCTGTCTGCTCTAACGGGCTGTGCCACCCACCCTTGCCTTCTATTCCACAAAACTCCTGGTTTCATTTCCAGTGGTTATAGGTTTGACACTGTCTCCAACCCGTGCTGTTTATATCTCCATTACAATTTCTGTGCTGCTTCCCAACTGTTGGGAAAAAATATTCTTGGGCTTCTTCTTTACAACAGTATTTAAAGAAACACATTTATTGAGCACCTTATGTGTGCCTGGCACTATGCAAAGTACCGAGTGAACAAAGTACCCAAAGACTGATGGAGTCAGATCACTTTGTTAATAGCCCACTTTTAAACCCTCTCCCCCTCATTTAGTTAAGCTTCCCATTAAAATTTAGTTAATTGAAAAATATTCAGTTAAAACGAAGTCTTGCGTGTGTGTGTATATGTGTGTGTGTACATGTGTGTGTGTGTGTGTGTGTGTATTATCTAACTCGTTACCTGTATATATAAAATCTAACGGGACAACTTCCATCACTTCTGAAGAGAAAGACCCACAATGTGTTAACTCTTTATGTTGAAACTGTGGATTATTATTATTATTTTATAAATGGAGTCAAAAATCTGGTTTGTTTGAACATCCTGTCATGTTACTTAATACTCTTTCATTATATTTTGTCTTCAGTCTTATGGGCTGCTTTGGTTAGTTGTAATAGCAGAGAATTATTGTAGCCTTCAGGGGGATGAAAGGAGGAATGGCAATGATTAAAAATAAATTAGCTTTTTCATGTACAGAAAGGAGGAATAGTGAAGAAGCAGCAATGCATTCTTAAAATGATTCAGTAATTTACTAGGGCATTTTGAAGCCTCATTAAAAATTAACAAATTGATCTTAATGCATCTCATCTCATTTTGTTGGCAGCTTGCCCAGTGCCTTGAGGCTCTGGTTAATGGGCTCAGATGATAATCTCCACCAAATGGCAATAATCTAACGTTTTAAAATTCATCTCTCCTTTCAGTTGATTATATAGTGAGGCAAAGACAGAAAGAGGTGGGTCCTTTCAGAAAATCCTTATTGTGATTCTCACAAAATTTTTAATTTTATCAATTATATAGAAAAGATGAAATCTGCTAAGTGTTGCTCCTGAATCTGGGACTTGTTGGCTCACATAAGGATTATAAATGCCTTTGCCGAACACCAGCCGTATCTACATACGTTTAAGTACATTAGACCAGAATCAAAATTCTATATCTGTATGAACTACGTAAATTTGCCACAATGAAATGGAAGTAGCAAGACAAGGAAACCAGGCTGTTCCCGTGGTGCATTTGCTGGCTTAGGTCAGCGCTCTGGCTCTGTCCATTCATTCCTGCTCAGGGAGGTGGCATCCGATGGGTGTGTTTGTTGTATTTACATCAGCAAATTGAGGAGGTATCTCTGAACATCTGTGCCCTGATCAGTGTCTCATCTACATAGGATGCTAAGCTTCTCTTTTTTTGCATGCATCATTATTTCTATGAAAACAGATGGTAACCAAGTATCCTTGAGTTAAAAATCACTCTAAAAGATTCTGATTCAAATCCATCCATGTCTTTGTGATTTTACCTGTCCCTCCATTTTAGGGTGCAGGCTACATAACTTGTCTAATGACATAGAACTAGAACATGGAAGAGAATCACACCAATTGTCCCCCATTGCTCATCTCTCCCCACTCTCCGCTAAGCATTGACCCAATCCTACCACATTCATTGATTTCACACACACACACACGCTGCATCCTATCCTATTTCTAGTCATTCATTTTTAAGTGGATAAGTGGAGGCATAATTTAATGATGCTTCTATAGCCATCTTTGCGATATGTCCTTAAAGGGTTAAGACATTCCCCAGTATTTTTAATCAACTCACCCATATCTCATATATTTACAGTATTTTTTTTTCTAGCGGCCTGTGTTTATGACTCTTTCCAAAGATTCATTTAGAGTCATCCATTTTAATTTCTATAAAAATGTCTTATTCTGCTTATATTTTGTGGGTTTACATAAAATTTAATTAATTGTACATAATTAAAATAATAAGTCTGATGGAATTTGTAGTTTTGAGAACATAAACAAGTGACAATGCAACAGTTAGGAGCAGAAGTGTGCAAGGATACCAGACATGAATGTCATAACCATAAGTGCTCAGTATTTCATGAATATCAGCACACATCAGTTAATCTAGTGACTTGATGAAGAGGAGATTGACTAAGTGACATTTTCAGAGGGTTCTTTCTGGGCCAGGCCTTGTGTTAGTCATTTAACATAGTCTCTTATCTAATCTTTACTGCTAACTATGAGGGTTAGGCATTATTAACCCTGTTTATACAAATGAAAAAAAAAAAATCTCTGCTAAGTAGCTTGTCCAAAGCCACAGTACTAGCAAAGTAGCAGATTAAGCAAAAGCCTAGATTTGGCTGTCTCCAAAGGCTTTCTTTTTAACCATTGTGATGTATTTTGACTATCTAAAAACTCAAAGGAATCTATACCTACACAAAGAATGAAGATATCACAAATAAAATCTCCATTTTAAGAAATAACTATAATCTTCCCTTCTTCGTATTAGTTTGTTGATATCCCTGTTATAGGAATTCCCAGGAAAAATTTTGTGGAAGCAGCTTGGAAAAACATAGGCAGTGACTTTTGGGTTTTATGTAAATGAGGGTAAATAAACTAAATTTATTTACCCTTTATGTTATTTATTAGAAAGTTTACAATTTCAGTAGTGAATGATGTCAGACTTAATATATCCTCAGGAGTTAGCATGAGTTCAGTCTGCTTGCAGATTTCTAAGCTAGGAATGCAGAGATTTTATGGCAGACATTTGTTTTCTTGTGGTTCTTTGTACTGCTGCTCCACCCTGTTCATTTTAAGTCCTTTGGTTTTGATCACAGCTTTGATCTTTGATTAGAGAGAATAATTAGGATAATTAGGGAATGTTTGCTGGTTTTATTGGTGATTTAGACAGTGATAGGTATATGGCTAAGCCGAGGGATGAACTTGAGTTCGTATGTATGTGGATTTTTTTTTTTCACAATCTTTAGGAATTAAAGCGTATTTTAAAAATAAGTTTAAAATACAAAATTGACCTTGACTTTACGAAATAAATCGTCAAGGAAGGCAATTATTTGTTTTGGCTTCCCAAGAGCTCTTCAAAATAACTGCCCAGAATCCTTAATCATACATGGATTGGCAGGTGCTATTGTTCCTCATTCTCTTTAATGAAGTCAAGATAATCCTGGATTTAATAGATTTTTTAGAATCTCCTATACTTAAGTGGAATGCTCTTGCCTTAAAGTACTTTGGCATTCAATTCCCTAGAGCACTCTTACATCAGCATATTTATCTCATACCTTTTGCATATTTTCATGTATTAAAAAATTATTTCTCTCATTCTTGCTCTGAGTCATCACATAGATCACCTAGTTTATCTAGAACAACGTCTCCTTCACCTAGTGGTGGCTGGTAAATGCTTAACAAGCAGCTCTCAAAGGAAAAACAAAACAAAACAAAAAGACCAACCCCTCCCTCCACCTTCGCCCCCCTCCCCAAAAAAAACCACCCTGGCCCTGATTGGTAGCATTTGCTGATTTCCACAGTATAAATACTCCCCTATAACCTATTTCTAGCTGCCAACCTGACAGTACTGGATGCTGGGGTTGGGAAGAGATGTGCACAGTGAGCTCTCAAGAGCTGGCTCCTGAAGAGCCCTCCTTCACCCCTTTTGTCCTTTCATCAAATAGTTCCCAGAGGCTCAGCCTGTTTCTGATGCTTTTGACAGATGGGAGGCAGGCAGCAGTCTCCTCCGACAGTACTGCCTTGCTGAGTTTCAAGTTATTACTGTATCAACTTTTGTACTTACTGTTTTAAATGAACTTGTAAGTGAAACATTTCATTATAGGGATTATTTTGCCAAGAGACAAACACATGCACACACACATGAATTGCTATTTGTTCCTTTTTGGTGTTGGCGTACCGTGTTTTCCTGGTATTTCCAAGGGGCTCAAGCCCTGTCTGTTCAGCTTGCTTAGCCTCCTACTCAGCAATGAAATCAACCCACACATCAGCTCATGGGCTTTAACCCTTCTTCCCAGTCTGTCTTCACAGATTTCCCAAGTACAAACTGCTCATGTGACCGTGGTGAATACTTTGCTGCAATGTCTCTGAGTTGTTGCAAGAGGGGACAGACAACACAAATGTGATGCCAGTCTCAACTTTATAAAAGGCCTTTCTACCATTTGACAGGATTCCAAGTGCAAGTAAGATGATCCACATGATTTTTAATGATCTAATGAAATGGGGCTAACTTTCTCATAAAATGTCTTCTGCTTTTCCTACCATGTTCTGAAGCTCCTTATATTGAATTGTGTAACATCAGTAAGATGAAATATAGAAGACGACTACTCCCCACTGGTCCTTCTTCCTCAAGACAAGATTTCCAAAGTTAAGAAAGGTTTCCTCTTCCTGGATAAGACTTTAGCGCTTTCATAGTTGGTACCAAGAAATGATCATGATAGCCAAGGTGAGGTAGAGAGTTTATGCTTTGAGAATCCTTTCTGCTTTGAACACATGGAAATGATTGATAACCATAATAAAAAAAGAACAGAAGACCCCCCCCAAAAACAGGAGAGACATAATTGGCTCAAATACAAAATAAATAATTCAGGGACCTCAAAGTGTTGCAAAAATGCTTGAAAGTGAACAAAGCTAATGCTGCTGTCTTTCTCCAATGTCACCTTTTCCATGAGGCCTTCTCCAGACACCCTGGCTAATGTGGCAACTTTCTTTTCTCCCACCTTGACGTGCACTATCCCTTTTCACTGCTTCATTTTTATCATTAGCATGTATCTTTTCAATACTACATATTTTGCCAGTTTATTTTACTGTCTGACAAGATGTCAGATCCAGGAGGGCAGGGATTTTGTCAGTCAAATATTTGTGAATGAGTAAAGGAATGTTAACACATGGAATCCATGCAGCAAAGTACTAGCATGCAGTAAGTTTTCAGTAAATATTATTGTTATTATTATTATTGCCACTATTATTAACAGACAAGTCGGTGCTGGCATGGTCTGATGTTTCCTGACTCTCTCTGTGTCTGTTTCTCTTTTCCATCATCTGCTTCCTTTGCCCTTCACTTAGCTGCTCTTTTCTCTGCTTCTTCCTGTGCAGCACTGTGTCAATGCTGTGTGCCCCCGGAGAGCAGAGAGCGGCAGAGGCCATTTCAGGCATCCCCCACCTGCCCCAGCCCGTCTCTCAGTTCGGGCTGCATGTGGGCATCTAGTGGCCGAGAGGAGAGGGGGTGGGAGAATGAAGAGGCTCATGGCAGGGTAGGACCGCCTCCCCACCTCAACCTCACCTCCATGTCCTCAGGGCCACTTAGCTTTGATTAGAGCAGAGCCCAGGTTCTTCTTAATTCACATCAACTACACGGATAAAACCTAATCACATTGGTTTTTTGAATTTTACTTTCTTTCAACTTTAGTGAAGTACAATTGATAAATATAAATTGTATATATTAAAGGTGGACAATGTGATGTTTTAATATACATATACATTGTGAAATGATTACCACAGTCAAGCTAACAGACGTATACATCTCCTCACATAGTTGCTTTTCTTTTCTTTTTTATTTTTTTGCAGTAAGAATGCTTAAAATCGTTCTTAGCAAATTTCAGGTATATAATACATTGTTGTTAACTATAGTCACCATGCCATGCATTTGGAAGGATACTTTACTTCTATCTATAAAATGAAACCTGACTTCCGAGGTGGAAATAAATAGAAATTTGTGGGAGGAAGAGGTGAAATATAACCTATAGCCAAGACATGATGGGAGGGGTGCAGGACATCAGGGATTTGAATTTAGTGTTGAAACAATTTATTTTTCCTGGCACAGAAATCTAATGAGGACAATAAACACAGCATTGCCCACACCCCAGCCCCCCAGAGAGTCTCAAAAATAAGGGACTTAAGGTCCTGAATTTCTCATAATTTCCCAGATCCCAGTCTATAGGTGGGGAGTACATAGTGTGGATTGTAGGGTGAAATGACCGATCACCTGCATTTGATGAGAGGGCAGTTGCCCACTTTGCTTGGTAAGAACAACATGAAACTTACGGCTTGTTCCTATTAGCATTTTGTGAGATTTTTTTTTACCTTTATCTAGTCCTCAGCAAGTAGCATAAATTTTTTAAAGAAGCCTCTGAAGGATTTTATGTACCACAAATAACATGTGGATTGAAGAATTATACGATAAAGAGCATACTCAAAACAAGAAGGTATTAAAGCTAAGGTGCATATTTCATTCTGGTTTGGATTTGAAAACCAAATGACCATGAAATAGCTCACTGTTTTTTGCTCTACACATCTATTGACTGCTTTATTAACAAATATTTACTATGCAGATCTCTAAAATTTGAGCCATTCACTTCAAAGTGATGCTCATCTTTGCTAAGTCTTTGAAAGTAGGAGGAAGATGAGGTCGTTAGGTCCCCTAAGGTAGCAATGGGAAGTGGGCAATGTTCACCTGAATAAATGTGGGGCTCCTGAATAAACAGAGGTCGCTGCAGAGTGACATATTTTGATTATCACCCTGCCTCACTGGTGGAGGTCCACAGCTACTGGAGCCATATCTCTGGGGCCTGAGGTGGTGAAAACTGTTGTGGAGTCTTGCAGAGCAAGGGGTATTGGTGGCCCATCAATGGTGGGAATCACATTTCAGAGCCAGGAGGAGTTCTGGAACATGTCTCTGCCTGTCTCCACTGCAATCTTGTGGAACTCGAGCTCTGGGACCGTACAGATTAGGCCTAAATTCAGGCCACTCTCTTTAGGAGTTGTGTGACCTTTTGGAAGTCATTTAAACTTTCTGAGCCTAGTTTCTTCAGCTGTAAAATAGAAATAATGCTTACTTTCAGGGTTGTTATGATAGTGGACATTTGGTCAGTTAAAAAGAAAAGAAAAACGTAGGTATGAACCATCTACTACATGCCAGACCTGTGTCTGGACCACAGTAGGAATACAACGGTGAGCAAAAGAAATACTCTCCCTGCGCTCATGGAATTTATTAAATATTAATAGAATCCAGCTGAGGAAGCAGATATTAATGAGTGACTAATACAGAGTAGCGTCTCAAAAAATGGTAGCCATCTCATTATTTATTTTAAAAAATGAGAGCATTGCAACAGCAAGAGCTTCAGTGACAGGCTCCAGATTTCACAGTGAATGTTAGCAGAGACAAAACTTTACGTCAAGGCTACAGGAGTTAAAATCAAGCACTTGTCACAGAAGCTGCTGGTGGTGGCCCAGAGCCTTGGTGACTAGATTAGACCTTTTAATTTGTTTGGAGGCAGCGTTTCCCAACCAGGCGCCAAGGTAGCATGGGTCCTCCCCACCATTGTCAAGTATTGCCAGGTCAGACTTGGCTCAGGTCAATTGGAATAATTCCAAAGCCACAATTAGTTCATTCTATATGGAATTTGTTACGCTCTTGTGGGTTCTTGGAAAATCTGCACAAAGGTCAGTAACATAAGCCATAGGCTTAGGGTTAAATGAGCATTGATTTGCATTGACCACAGCACTGGTACTGAGGAGAGTGTCCGTTATATAACTCAACGATTCCTGTTAAAGGACTCATGAGAAATTTATTTGAGAATGTAATGCCAACAAATTTTTTTCCCTCTTTTCTCATGAGAGCTGTGTAAATAATCATGTTTGCCTTTTTGCTCTACCTGCCAAAAGACTTGGACTCAAAATCTGTACCCAGGTACAGGGAATACATTAATCCTTGAGGTTGGCATATATGCTTCCTTCTCATTTCCTTAGTTCTGATGTGTCATTCGTTTCTATTATTTTATTGTCCATTTGTCCTTTTATCCAAGCTAATATGCCAAAATAATATGTGAAAAAACTGGAGAGCAGAAAGTGCCAATATGGGGAAAAAAATAGAAGCATTGAGGGAGATCATGGGGACAATTGTAAATGAGGACAACCTCTGGACAATTATTTTGTCATAAACTCCTTTTACCAGGTAACTATAGCCTTTCCGTTTGCTACTGATGGAATGGAAGGACCTATGACCTCTCTGTTGACCTGGGTCTGATCTCAAAGTGAATGTCTACTAGCCTTTCCTTTAGTTTCTGTTGTACATTTGCTGGCATTTCAGATAAAGCACAGCTGTTCAAAGCCTTGGTCCCAGGTTTCCCGTTTATCTAGATTTGCAAAATCACGTTAGCCTTGGCTTCCAGTACACTTGCTGTGATTAGGAATTTGATCTCCATGACCAGAACTACTTTTACCTCTATTTTCTTTACCTTTGTGCACTAATTCACATCACTTTTCTGCAGAACAGCATGTTTTCTGTAGAATTGCTTTTTCCCTTTTGTTGTCGTTGCTAATCCAGAAGGGAATAGAAATAAAATATTTGGATTCAGCTTTCAAATAGGAATATGTTTCAACCAGTAAAGCTATAAAAACATAGTAAACAACCGTATTTGCCCCAGTCCTTCAGGCTAGGATGTAGTCAGATTGCAGTAATAGTCACAGAGCAGCCGATTTCAGGCCCAGCCCAGTTAGTGATACTGCTGGAGCCCAAGGTTCTTTCTAGTTGAAGGGGTCATTGGTGACCCATGATAGACTCATCAAAGCCCACAAAAGACCTGCTCTTTTTTTCTGCCTCGAGGGTGGTCCCACTGTTCTCTCTGCTGCCCTGTTCTGTGTTTCTCCAGTGATCCTCTCTTGGCTGTAGTGCTTGAAGCTCATTTTGAGGACACTCTGGCACTGTATCTCCCTGGCCATAGGGATGGAGCCAGGGTCACAGCTATTCCTCTGCTCCTGTTTCATGATCTCCACGTTCCCTTTGATCAGATCACAGCCTGTTCCCAGGTATGAAGCACAAACCCCTGTGTCCTCAGCTGTGAGGCCCCAGCATGACTGTCCTTTCACTGGACCTGCCCATCGATTAATTGGGTGGGTGTGGCAGACTCCTGGTTAGACCCCTAGATCTCTTCTCCTTCCACATAATACGGCTGCCTAGTTGGAGATGACTTTTTCCAGTCTACTCTGAAGCCAATTAAGGCCGTTTAACTAAGCTCTCACTGACAAATATGGGAATTTAAATTTGTATTCACTTCCTTAAAAAGGAGAGTTTGCCCTATACATTATCTTTTCCCTTTTACCCTAGAGCAACGGTTCTCAAGGTGTGTTCTGCAGACACCTGGAGATTCCTGAGGCCCTTTCAAGGAGTTTAGGAAATCAAAACTATTTTCATTATAACACTACGATGTTATTTGCCTTTTTACTGTTTTGCATTTTCACTGATGGTTCAAGAGCAATGGTTGGTAAAACTGCTAGTGCTTTAGCATGAATCACGGCAGTGACAACAGGCTATACCAAAAATCATGGCATTCTTCATAGCTTTGCATTTGCAATAAAACAAAATGAAACAAAATGCAAGTTTCAGTTAAGAATGTCCTTGAAGAAGTACTTATAAATTATCAATTTAATTCAACCATTGCTATTGAATACCGTTTTTAGAAAGATTCTGAATAATGAAATAGGGAATATTTGTAATACTTCTGATGTATATGAAAATATATTGTCTCTAAGGAAAGCACTAGTGTGATTGTTTGAGCTGTGAGTTGAACTATACTCACTTTTCTCACACAATACCATTTTTACTTGAAAGAATAATTGACAAACTATGTTTATTCAGACATTTGACATATATTTCCTTGAAAATGAGCCTGTTACTTCAAGGGGGAAAAAACTGACAATATTTGTTACCAGTGATAAAATTTGAGTTTTGAAGCAAATATTTGAATGTTGGAAAATATATATCTGCTACATAAAGTTAGCAGCATCCCCATATTTAAAAATGTTTCTGATGAGATTTGTGGTGATATTAATAAATGTGATGATCTGATATTATATAATGAAATGCGTCAAAATTTGGAAGTTCTGCATAATTCAGTGAACCAGTAATTTCTAAAAGATCATTGTAGGACATTATGAAATCATGCATGGGTAAAAGATCTGTTGGAAATATAAAATGAGAAATTTTGCTTGTTTTATAAATTTTGACAAATATATTCAGTTTTATAATCACCACCACTCCAGTGGATTTTAATGTAACAGAGTATGAAAAGTTTATTGACATGGTTTCAGATTCTACACAGCAGTTAACTTTTAAGAAACTACCATTTGCATTTGGCATAGTATCAAAGAACAGTATTCACAATTACCTAAAAAGAAATACTCTTCCCTTTCCCAACTCAGTTTGTGGGAGGCTGGATTCTCTTCACTTACTTTAACTAAAATAACTTACTGTACCAGACTGAATGCAGAATTATTCAATAATGGTAATAATGATAATGGTAATCCATGGTTTTCTATTCAGTCAGATATTTAAGATTTGCAGAAATATCAATTAATGTCATTCCTTTTCACTATCCTTTTAGAAGCTGTATTTATTTTTCATAAAGCAAGTTACTTATGTTAGCAAGCAATGGGTTTATTATAGCTTGTAAGAAATAAATTAATAAATATTTTAAGAGTTTTTCAGTCCTAATTTCTTTTTTTCCTTCTGATTTCTAATATAGTAAATATCAGTGGACATAAACAAAATCTCTTCAGCATCCTCAATAATTTCTAAGAGTGTAAAAGGACCCTGAGACCAAAACATTAAGGGTCTTTTCTTTTTGTTGTGACAGAGCTACATGATGGAATCCATCTGGACCATTGAGTTAGCTCTTAGAACACAGTGAGCTTCTTCTAGGCTGATACATAAAAGAGCCACTTGTTTGAGCCTCTTGTATATTGGGGACTCTTTTCTACAGCATCTTGACCCCTACCCTAAATAATGTATTGGTGTAGAAAGTGATCTAATGGACACAATTAGAATTTTTCCTCCTCTTCTATCCCCAACCAGGGAATCCAAGGAAGTTTGTGTACCTTGATTAGCATGAATGGTTGAGCAATGACTTTTTTCCCTTAACTTTTTAGACAAAATCAGCAGCTATTAGTCTGAACATACCAAGTCAATTGTCCATCTCATGAAGGACCTCAACATTCTGAATTTCTAACAAAATGTGGAATTTTTAACAAGTAAATGGCTTATGCCCATAGTCTGGAATCTTTCTTACACAAGGTTTTAATTTGCATTCTGTTTTTATTCTCTTAGTGCTAACATGTTTGCTCTAGTCATTATGGTAAGAATATTTTTCAGAGATAACAATGAGGCCTGTGGTTTAACAAGTGTAAGGGTACCATTTGAGACAATGGAAGAATACTTAAATTTGAACTTTTCTGGAAAAATTCATTATTGTTGGTAATCATGCTTATAACAAAAATCCCTAGAATACGGGAATCCCATTTCACTAATTTTTAATTACTAGACTTTACACAGCAGATATAATTGATTTGCTAAGATGCTCTTTAATGATAGCATATATGTTCTACTGTGCATTTAAATCTCCACAAATCCTAATTACTCAAGAGAGAAGAAGAAACCCCCTGCTCTTTTGCTGATTTCTTTTTTTTCTAGCACACATGAGAGTTTTAAAATTTTATAACTTCCCTGTTTAAAACATCATGACTGACTACCCGTTTTTTACAAGATCAAGTCCAAATTCCAATCTGGGCACTTGAGACTCTTCATAATTTAGCCTTACTCTACCCAGCCACTGGTACTCTCTGCAGGTAACACAAAGCCCTGTAGACTGCAGAGTTCACAAAGGAGGAAACAAGGGAGAAGCATAGATTTCCTTCCTCCTCTCTGCCTCCCACTTCTTCCTTCCTTCCTGACACAGGGTCTAGCTCTGTTGCCCAGGCTGTAGTGCAATGGCATGATCATAGCTCACTGTAACCTCAAACTCCTGAGCTCAAGTGATCCTCCCACCTCAGCCTCCTGAGTAGCTGGGACTACAGTTGCATGCCACCACGTCAGGCTAATTAAAAAAGAAACAAAATTTTCTTTTAGAGATGGGGTCTCACAATATTGCCTAGACAGGTCTCAAACCCCTGATATTTCTTAATTACATACTATAACCAGTCTCTCAAAAGCACCCTTTATGTACTCATCTGCAACACCACAATCCCTAACTAAGCTCAACTCTGCCTATTCCAAACCTGCTCTAACAGCTGAGCATCATTGGAGAAAATCAAGCAGCTTTGCTTTTTCCCTTTAAAATAGAGTCTGCATGTCTCAACCCAAAGCAGACTGTCAATCCTAT
Source organism: Lepilemur ruficaudatus (assembly GCA_963574885.1). Lineage (NCBI taxonomy): Eukaryota > Metazoa > Chordata > Mammalia > Primates > Lepilemuridae > Lepilemur > Lepilemur ruficaudatus. The sequence continues at coordinate 12,226 of CAUYRT010051426.1, forward strand.
TAACTTCTCCCATACATTTACTCTCCCACTAACTGACATGTTTTCTAACTTCCTCAGCTGATGACCTTGCCTCCTTTAGTTTTAAAAGCAATAGATAAAACTGACATGTATCTGCTCACCTGTATTCTATCTTCCCACCTTTTTTGATTGGAGACTTGTCCTCAGTTCATATCTAAAGCAACCCTTCCAAACCCCTGTGCTTGTACATTACCCTTGTGAAACAGGAAAGAGCATTTCTGTGCTCCCCAGGAGGCAATTTATCAGGTACCCCTGTTAGGTAGATAGCAAGGAATTCCAGGTTTCCTAGAGATGAAAGTGGGTGCTGTTGCATTGATGCAACTGCCTCACTTGGGAAGAAGGACAGGGTGGGCCCCAGGCCCCCATCTTGGTCCTGCTAAATCCTAATCCTCTCCCGGAGTGACTATCATACCTGGGGGAGGAGGGAATACCCTACGAATCAGCCAATCAGAACTTAGCATGCCAGCTGCAAAACAATGCAGAGGACTCTCTAGCCCATGCGCCAAGCAGCATAGGTATCATAGAGTCCAGAAATTGAACTAGAACAACCTGCATGCATAGTTAAGACTCAGGTAATGCAACTCCCAACTGTCCAATCAAAGTGGTTCCATGGTGACGTCTGAGCCACAGGGGAGTCCCAATTGGGGCACTATAAAACAAGACTGAGACCATAACCAAGCCCTTTTTTGCATCCTTCCTTTTGCTCTCCCTTTGCTGTGACAATCGGTCCTTTTGTCACCTATGGCATATGTATCACGCTCTGTAAACCTGTATCTTGCTGTTGCCCTATAATCCTATCTTCCTCTCCTCAATAAAGGTCATTTTCATGTTGCCTTACTTTGGAGTATCTGGTCATTCTTTGGCCATGAGTGTGTTAAGAACTGACATTTCAGACTGAAACGTGACACTCCCACTCACTGTGCCACAGATAGGTTGGACTACTGTCTTTCGAAATTTCTGTCTTAAGTCTCTTGTACTTGACCTTTTCTCTGCTCAGAACAGTGTTCATTTAAGTTTCAGCCCAAATGTTACCTGTCACTATTCACAGAAGGCTTCTTTGGCCCTGGTAACTAAAGCAGGCTTCTGTATAAATTTGCTAGGGCTGCCGTAACAAGGAACTGCGGACTGAGTAGCTAAACAACAGAAATTTATTTTCTCACAGTGCGGGAGGCTAGGAGTTCAAGATTGAGGTCTTGGCAGGTTTGGTTTTTCTGAGGCCTCTTTTCTTGGCATTTTCTCCCTGTGTTTTCACATGGTCTTCCCTTTGTGTGTCTGTGGCCAAATTTCCTCTTTTTATAAAGACACCAGTCTAATTGGATTATGGCCCATCCTAATAACCTCATTTTACCTCTTTAAAGACTCTTTCTCCAAATACAGTCACATTTTGAGTTTAGGAGGTAAACATATACACTTTAGGAGGACATAATTCAGTCCATCACAGCTTCCCCAGTAACTATCCAATTACGGCATTTTCCCTCAGCATTTATCACTCTCAGAATTTGAATTATTCCTCTTATTTGTTTATGTATCTCTCTCCCCCACTAGAATGTAAGCTCTGCCAGTTTCCTCATGCCTAGAGCAGTGTCTAGCACAATATAGAAGCTCAGTGAATGGTTATGGAGTAACTGAAAAGGCGGAGAGGAGAAAGCAAGGATCACAGATGTTCGTTTCAGCCTGGTGAGGTTTTGTTCTCCCTTCTGCACTATTGTTTTTTAGTTCTCCTACATTTAATGCTCCTACTTTCCTCTTCAAATTTTGTAAAGTTTATACCAAGTCATCTCACTTTTGGGAAATCTTTCCATATTCCCTGACCTAAACTGATTTTTCCAATCTTCTACGGTAGATATTGCCTCAATTAATTATTTTGGCACATCACATTCATCCCTAGACATTCCTCTCTGTTGTCCTTTAACTGCTTCATATTTTCACATAGGTGCTCTGTCTCTCCAGTGAGATCATGATGTCCCCAAGGGTGTCAACCATCATTTATTTATTTTGCTTCTGGGTATACTATAGATGCTTAAAATTCCTTTAATGGCAAGTTTCTGAGAAATGGGTAGGTTGAAAAAGAGAAGAAGGTGTTTTAAATGCAAATATCTCTCAGGGAAGGCCAGGCAGTGATTTACCTTCTCATTTCCTCGCTGATAACTTGTCTTTTCTAGAAGAAAGATGTAATGAAGTGTGGGAGGGAACTGGATGCCTCGGGTGGGGAAAACATGCTGAAAAATAAGCTGAGGACCCGATTTACATTTTCACCTGTCAGCCCTGACCTGGACCAGCAGACTGAGAATGTGTTCTTGAGTTAGAATCAGGTGTGGCTAAGCCTCTGCTGTAGGGTATTATGGTTCAAGCACTCTATTAATGTGAGCTGTGTGAGCCAAGAAAATTACTTAACTTCTGTGTGTCTGAGAATCCCACATCTATAAAACGGGGTTACTCCCAGGTTTATTGTGGGGATTAAATTCATGTGTAATAAATATTAACTGCTATTGTACATCCCTTTTCTTATTATAGTTTAAACCATCCTTACTATAAGTAAGAATAGACCTGTTTTCTTAAAAGTGTTGTAGGAGCTGAGGATTGGGCTGACTGATTTCTGCTCAAGGGATTGCCATTCATTCCCTATACGCTTTCTTATTTGGGGCAGTGGTCCTCAAACTTTTGGAAAGGAGGTGCTACTTTTTATTTCCCAAAAGTTTTGAAGTTACCAGGATGTAAATGAGAGGAGAGGTGTAGATATTGAAAAATATCTGAGCAAACTGGGGTGGGCATGGGGTGATTGTGCTGATGTTATCGCTGAGAGTGATATTGCCCCTGATAGATATTAGAAGGAACTAGTTTTTTCATCACTAGGAATTCCATCAAACTATAGAAAGGAGGCTAACCCTAAAAAAAGAAAAAAAAAGTAGGTCTAAGGTTATCCTCATTTTTGGGCTTGGGCTTTAAGCCCAGTGAACTGATCTGAATTAAAGCCCCACAGATGAACTCCAAGCCAAGTGCTCATTTGATGACTTTATGTTGCCTTTCCCACACACTTTAGAAATGAATTGAGCTGCAGTAATGCCAAAACCCAAAGACTGTTGTAGAAATCCACGTGAAACCTCTCAGAGGTAGATTTGACCTCTAATGTAGGGTAGGGATGGCCTTGTAAATAGTTTAGAAATACCATGTTTATAGTACATCAATATTTTCATAGGCTCCACCTACTTTGAGGCCAATTTTATGCTCTGGAGACACACACTACTTCCTGCCAGCTACCCAAACAGCCTTGAAGTAATGGGCATAATGACTCATGATCATGTAACATTCTTTTCAGACACACATCAGCACATTTGTTAGTACTTTACTGTCCAAACACCCACAGACTCCCGAGAGGTAAGATAGCATTAATGCTGAAGAATTCAGTACCATCCATTTCTCTTTTATTCAAATCAAACTTTTGAAATGATCACCGTGATCGCTTCTCGGCCTTTTGGCTAACATCAAGTGAAATGATCACTGTTGAGGGTTCATTTTTGCTTCTAGTAAGAGATACGGTAAAAATGTGTGATCAGGCTGGTGTCAGTCTTTGGAGTCAAGCCATATTCTGCAACTATTTTGTTTGGAAACCACATCTAAGTCATAGCAAAGAAATCATCTGACGTGATATCACACGACCCAGCTTGCAGGTGTGAAACTGGGAGGAGCTGGCATTATGTAGAATAGCATATAATGGGGAACCAGAAAGTATACTATAAAATGCCCACTAGCTACTCAACATGGAAAAATGGCTTGCTTACAGCTGAAGCTGGTAATTTAGGTCCAATAAAATGGTCAGATTCACCTATTTCAGCCATAAATCTCATGCCATAAATCATGCCCAATGACCACACTCTTCTGCATGATCTCCATAACTGGTCTGTAAATAGCATAAAGTATCTGTAATATCTACAGTGTATATTGGATTAAGGGAGCAGATCTTTTATGTCAACCACCAGGGACAAAGGGTACTAGCACACAGTGAGGGTCTGTTATGTTTGCATTGATTAATTTCATTGAATTTATTAATGCCGAAAATGTTTTAGTATTCTCCAAAATATTTATTTTCTTATTTTTCACAGTAACAGAGATATTTATTTACTCATTCATTTAATAAATACTTAGAATACCTAATCCAAGCACTGACTCTAGTCTTTATGAGTTGAGTGACCTTTGGCAGTTATGTAACTTTTCTACCTCAGTTTCCTCATGTGTAAAATTAGGAAAATAGTAGTACTCACCTCCTAAGGTTGTTGTCATGATTAAATGTGTGAATATATATGATGTGCTTAGAGCAGCTTCAAACATTACAGACACTAAAATTATTATTTTTGGTGTAGGAGACACAATGATTACATTGCTGCCCATCAAATTACCCTAAAATTCAGTGGCTTAAGAAAACACTCCTTTATTATCTCACAGTTTCTGTGGGCCAGAAATCTGAGCATGGCTTTGATTCACAAGTTCCAATCAAGTTGTCCACTGGTCTTAACTGGGGAAAAAGCCCCTTCCAAACTCACACACATGGTTGTTGGCAGGATTTGCTTTGTTGATGGCTGCTGGGCAGTGGTTGCCCTCAGATCCTTGCCATTTGGGTCTTTTTAACATGGTGGCTTGCACTGTCAAAGTGTGCAACTTGAGAAGTCAATAGATAGAGTTGGCAAGCAAGATGCAACTCATAGTTTTTTACAAACTAATTATGGAAATATTCCATCCCTGTTGACATATTAATTTTTTAGAAGTGACTCACTAGCTCCAAACTATGCTCACACGGAGTAGATATTATACAAGAGCATGAATACCAGCAGTCACGGGTTATTGAGAGCCATGTGAGAAGCTGCCTACCATGATGGTGAACAATACAAACAGGCAGATTATGTTTGTTAGAGGAGACAGACATTAAAAATAATTCTCAAATAAAACACTAAGTACAAATTTTGGTAAGCACTATGAATTAGAAATGCAATGTTTGATGACAAATTGTAACATTAGTACCTGATTTGAGTTAGGATATTTTAGATGAAGGTATCTCTGAGGAAATAATTTTTAATTTCAGATTTGAAGGATGAGTGGAGTTAGCCAGGGGTGGAGCAGGGAGACAGATGAGCCCCCTTGAAAGAGTGAATAGATGACATGTAGGCCCTCGGTAGGTGAGCACCTGTACATGGCCTCCCCATGTGGCTTGGACTTCTCATTGCATGGTAGCTAGTCTCTGAGCTAGAATACTCCAAGAAAGAGCACTCTAAGAAAAGCGGAAGCTGCCAAGTCAAGGTATACAAGCATCTCTTCAGCTGTATTATATTGATCAAAGCAGTCACAGGTGTAGACCAGAGTCAAGGAAGGGGGAATGAACTCTGCTTTTTGGATGGAGGAGCAGCCTGCTTGTACAAGAACTGGCAGAATTGTTTGGAGCCATCTTTGAAAAATAACAAACACAATTGGTGACCTTCACAAGAATAATTTAAATTAAAGATTGGATAAGAAGTAAGAAAGCAAAGAAAACACATGTAGATACCTCTTTAAAAAACTTGGGTAGGGCTGGGTGATGAGTCTTAGATGAGTAACTGGAAGGAAGAAAGGGCAAACACAGGACTTTTATGTAAGGGAAGGATCCTATAGAGAGGAAGATCATGATAGAGACGGGCTGGTGGATTATACAGGTTTCTGAGAGACAAGAGGAGAAGGAATTCAGAACACAAACTTGGGCAATTGGGTTTTGCTAAGAGAACATTTTCCATAATAATAGGAAAAGAAGAGGTGATGGGATAAGCAGATGCAGGTAGCTGTTGAAGGCTGACTTTTCCATTAGTGTTGGGGATCCTGTGTGGTAGAGATTAAAGAAATATTTGTGAATGAATGAGTATCTGGATCACAGTTACACAGTAGGATACAGAAAAGAAGTGTGCGGGCAGGGGTGGGGAGGGACTCTGTGCAACAGAGGAAGGAAGACAGGAAGCTGGGAATTATCACAGATGCACCTGAACCCGATTCAAAGGAAGATTTTTAGTTTAATTGATATGTTGCCACTGAACAGGTTGTTTTATTGAAGGATTTATTCTCATTTTGTCTCCTGATCAGGAAACAGCACAAGAAAAGCTTTATTCAGTTGCATTTTCTTTGTTCTCTTCTTTTCTTTTTTAGCATAGAAGACATTTTTATTTTCTTTCCAATTACATAATTTGTAATACTTCCAAATACCAAGTTTATTTTTTCCATTTATTTTTCCAAAGTGATCTATAGAGTCAATGCAATCCCCATTAAAATACCAATGTCATTTTTTGCAGATCTAGGAAAAATAGTTCTGTTCTCTTCTATTGGGCTTCCTAAGTTAAACTGAGCTGGACAGGACAAGGATAATTCTTTTTGGAAACAGAGGGACCCAGTGCTGGAGGACCTATTTTCTCTTCAGCCTTTGGGTCTTCTTCATGTGTGAAATATCCTACTGGGTTCCTGTATCCTCAGCTTTGATTGGAGGCTTATGCAAGAAACAGAAATATGAAAAAAATACTGAAAATGGTTTTCTGCCTGTTAAGATGTCCATTCTTTCTTCTATAAGGCCAGGCATGACTTATTCTTTTAGAATTTTGCTCTCACAAGTTTTTCTCTTTTGAAGAAAGGGCCTAATTAATTTGTTGGAAAAGTACAATCCTAAAACAATCACTGTTTTCTGTTGTTTTTTTTTTTTTTTTGCATTTGATGTCAGGATCTCAGAACTCAGTTTAGTATCATATCTATGATGGTCATCATGGCATAGAGTTTAAGAGCACAGATTTTGAAGCTATATTTCTCTAAGCCACAGTTTCTCATCTGTAAAATGAGATGATTTTGGAACCTACCTTATAAGGTTATTTTGAGGATTAAATTAGTTAATACCTGTGAAGTACTTGGAATACTACGTGGCATTTGATTGTTAGCTCAAATGGTCTTAATTGTGTCCTTCAATTTGTGGTGGCTGGTTTGCAAATATAGAACTTTCCAATTTTCTTGGGTCATATTTCCATAGCAGGTCCAGCTTTGTCTGACATAATCATATTTTCTTTCTGTTTCTTCCTTGCAAAACATTTTTTCCAGGATTTTTTTTATCTCTATATTCTCTTCTGCAGGGGCCAAAGTAGATGGTCTCTAAGAAATCCTCCATTTGTTCAATCATAATCATTTGATGACTCTTTTATGGAGGTGGGGATAAAGAACAAGATATATTTAAGGCAACATGTAATCAATGTGAACGTAACACAGATGGACTTTAGTTACTTTTGAACTGGAAAATTGGTATTAATTTGACACTCGTGATATTCCCTTTTTTCCTATAAACTGTCTCCCCTACCTGGAGTGAATGGATAGGCTGAACAAAAGGAGGGTTTACTGGCTCATGAAAACTGATAAAAGGCAGGGTAAGAAAGCATCAAAATTCCTGACACAGAATCTTCTATATATATGTACAAAGAGATTATTATTTACCATTAGCATGAGGAAAAAACAAGGGGATCCACATCATTTGAGGCACTTGGTGATTTTATTGTCACATAAACATTGTGTTTAAAGATAACATTTCCTTGTTCAAAGTTGATGATTATTTTTCTGGAATGTTATGGAGATAAGTGATACATCGAATAGACAATTATAGTAGATAAACTATAATGTCCTTCCAACTGTTAATAGTCATAGTTTTATGATCTTTTCTTCAGAGCATTTCGTTTGGAATTTCTCTACTCATAATGTGATTCTCATCTGAGAATTAGGTGAGTCATTTTGATTTCATAGTGGGGCTGGGGGTCAGGGCATCCCAAACATAAGCAATCAGACCTTTCCCTGGTATTCTAAATTAATCCCTCTGAGGTCAGCTGTAACTGTGGCTTCAAGATTTGGCTCTAATTATACACTGTTTCAGATCACAGTATGATTTTCTATTGTGGCTCTATCATAATACAGGTTGTCAAATCCTGGCTAAGGGTTGGGTAGCTTAGGTGTACTTTTGCATGAAATTGGGATTTTTTTTCCTTTCATTTTGCATCCAGCATGACACAAGAGAGATATCTTCTATCTGAAGCATCAGCAATTCACTGATTGAATCAGGCTGGGGCCTCCTCATCAGATTTGTTGTTTCATTTATATGGGGGGTTAAGATTATGTGAGTGTATACTCAAAGTTAAAGAAATAACTGTAGGTGGAGGAAGGCAGTTATCTATGGTCTAAGGTGTGGGCATTGGAGGCAGCTCTCCTTATACTCTGAATCTGCTGGGATGAAACTAACTTCCTCTTGAAAGGGCCAGGATGTTATAAATTTATCAAGACTCCAGTTCTCATACTGCTTGTGTGTTTGAAATAGCCAGATACATAGACATTTCAATCCCATTGCATAGAAAGAAGATATCTGACTCAGGTGTGCCCAACATCCTGGTAGACATTACATAAATACTGGAGAATAGTAGATAATAGCTGCCAACAATTGCTTTCTATTTATCACATTGATAACCCAAATGTGCCTGGTGCTTTTTCTTTTAGTCCTTACAATGTCAACCTAGCTAGGAAAGATAGGCAAATGTGTATACATTTTGTGTTTCTTCTTTCTAACATTCCTTTTACTAGGCTACCATTTTTTCTTCTTCATTATAAATGATCTCATATTGCTCTCTAATTGCTTGAACTGTAGACAATGAGCATTTCAATGGCAGGTTCCAGGCTTCCTTACCTCTCTTTCCACATCTTAGTGCCTTCTCCAGGACTAGGTCAAAAGTATTAATAAAAGTAATCTCTGAGACTTACTCTTTGATGAACTGAGAAGTAGGATTTGGTTTCAAATGATGCATTAAAAATTGAACTTTCAGGTTCTGCTTCTTCCAATTGTTCTAGGTAGCCTAACAACTGAGTGTGGACTGTGAAGAGTTAATGTGTGAGGAGAGGCATGGGGACTTGCCTGTCCAGGGCCTAACATGTTGTCTGCTTGGTGTGTGGTGGCCACTTGGTGGAGGTTTGTTGATGAATGAACAAATGCATAAAAGCTGAATTCATCTGGACAGTCCAGTTGGGTTAGCTCAAATCTTCCCTTTCTTTTCTTGGGAAAGCTGAATTAAACCCAGCTGTTCTTCAGACTGCCAAGCCACTTTTGAGCAAGCTTCTTTCTATTTCTTCCATTTCTATTTATTTTCCCCTTGGGTTCTGAAGAAATAAATGCTTTACCAATTATTTATTCTTTATGAGGGTTGGCCCTTTGTACTTGACATTTTCTTAATTGTTCACATGCTGTATATTTACTTATTTTTCCTAATGCTGTTCCATTTTCAGTAACATATGTGACTCTAGTGATTAGAGTGTATTAGGGTTTCCTAGCTAAGCCCTCTTATTTTTTTCTTTCCACATGTCTCTGCTACATATTTTTCCTAATGCTAGTTTTCTTATCCAAGCTGATCACACCATTGACTATATAAATGTGACTTGGAAGTTTCAAATGACTTGAGATGTTGTATCTCCTACATTTAAACACAATGTTTCCAACATAGGGATGTGCAATTCAGCTCTTCCCCAGAAATTCTGCCAGGCTTTTGGACTGCTTGCACATCAGTCAGAGTCACTGGACACATTAGTGACACCTGACAACCTGGACGAGACCGTACCTGAAGTAGATTCACACAACATGAAGTAGGAATGACATGGGTAGGATGTGATCAGACAACTAATAAGGAAGAACAGAAAAACTCTGAATCAGAGCTCCTGGTACACATACCTTGCCTATACCTTTTAGCCAGGATAACTTAAGAAAATATGTTCGTGTTAGAGTCAATTTCAAGAAAAAACCCCACTCATTTACTGTGCAATACTATCCATTATAATTTCTTCCAATTCTTATTCACATAACACTATTTTAAAAATAGTACCGATTATAGCATATATATAACTTTGTGTTCTGTTCTTTTCTTGACCTTTCTTTGCAGATTGCGGTCTGTTGTTACATTACTTATAGTTTACTTTGCTTCTGCCCTCATTTACCAGCTCTTCCTCTGTACTTCTTAAATATTAACTAATATTATTATTCCTGCTGCCTACCTTCTGAATTGCTTTACAATCCAATGGACAAAGCCAGCCAAAGCACAGCCATACTCAAACTCACTTCCTCTTCCTCTTCCTCCTCTTCCATTCTCTCTTCTCTCCCTGTACCTTTCTTTCTGATGCACAGAATTGGATTGATTTAATGAAACATGTTCTTACATGGGTAAGAAAATAGCATCATTTGTTCAGGCACAACCCTTTTTTTTATGACCCTTCTTTATTGCATCCCCAGACTTGGGCCCCATTCACAAAACATCCTGTTTTTAGGCAGTCATTTTGGGAATTCCTTGACTAATCAGATACTGCAATGTTCTTGGGGCAAGTCTTTCCTCCCTTTTAGGGAAATTTCCCACATCATTTGATTGTGCTGATGTCAATGATAAATACAGTAGAGCAGTGGTTTTCAAATTTTAGTGTACCTGTTATTACGGAGAGTGCTTGTTAAAACGATCACTGGGCTCCACCCTCAGCATCTCCGGTAGGTCTTGACTGGAACCCAATAATTTGCATTTCTAGGTGATGTTGGTAGTGATGAGGTGCTACTTTTGGGAACCACCTCCTTAGAGGATTTTCACCTTTTCATCAAGGTATAGGTGAAAGAAAATTAGAGATTATTTAAGGAAGGGTGATTTGCCTTAGGTCAGAAACCCAAAGATTTACTCAGCATATATAAAACTCCAGCAGAACACTATAAGAGAGTCCAAAAAATTAGTTGCATAAAATGTGGGATTCCATTATTTCCAGGTTAAAGAAAGAGCTGTGGTGAGCCAACCTGAAGGATAGACGTGTACACCAGCCAATGGCTTCCTATCCAAACATAGGTTAATAGCAGGCCAATTATCTGGGGGCTTCACTCTAATATTAGCTTTAGAGGAAGGGTGCTTTTCAGACAGGGGATGAGGAGGGGAGAACATTTCCAAAGCTGTCCCTTTGAGTGGGCACATGCCTAAATACCTCCATAGTCCATTGGGCCGTTGTGGAAGACTGTAAAATCGTGGAGGCCATTTTTATTATTGATTACTTTCAGCCTGCTTAGCAAGCTCTCCCACTGTCCTCTAGGCACAGGCCCGCCATCTCTGGCTGTGATGTGAGCCAGGTGTGGCCACTGATGCTATCCCATTCCCCTGGGCCTAAAGCTGCTCTGAGTTGAGCATGTGATACAAGCAGAACCAATGAGCGTCCTTCCCCGTGATTCACGGGGTGGTGCGAGGCTAGCAGCTGTGTCTCCTGCCAGCAGAGAAGGCTAGTTTCCAGAAAAAGAGCGTGAAGCCAAAACGTGAGGAGAAGCAGAGATGAGGGATGAATAGAGAGAGAATCCAGGAGGTAAGGAGTCCCTGGGGCGTTGGTTCCTGCAGCTCTTTTTTTTTTTCTTTATTGAGGTGTAATTTACATATCATGTCTTTACTCCATTTTAAGTGTACAAGTAAATGGTTATTAGTAAATTTACCAAGTTGTACAGCTATTCACATAAATCAGTTTTAGAGGATTTCCTACCCCCTATTGAGACCCCTAATACCCATCCCCAACTACATTTCAAGCATGCCCCTCCCCTTCACAGTGCTCACCACATCCCTCAGATGT
>CAUYRT010051427.1:0-58416 GCA_963574885.1 Lepilemur ruficaudatus
GCAACATACAAATCAGACTCTACATCTAGCCATTTTTTTCTATACATCATTTCATTCACTTGAAATTATCTAATAACTGATCAGAACAAAGCAGACTTTCTCTCTTAGTGGCTTAGCCCTGGTATCCCTTGGTTTCTGTCCGTCCTGGAGCAAATCCTGCAGAGTTCAGGCTGTGGAAGAGCAGGTTGAAAGGTGAAGGCTATTCCTGTAGACCAAAGCCCTCCAGGTCTCCACTCACTGAGATTAGAAACACAGGGTGAGCAGGTTTGGGGGCAGAGATGGGTAAGTAATGAGTTCAGATCTGGGAATGTTGACTTTGAAGCAAAGGTGGAAAGGTAGAATATCTTAATCATCCGTTCTTATGTATCAAGATCAGTTCTGGGCATAAGGTAAATACAAAAACAATACTCAAAGTTTTAGTGGTTCAGTTGATTAAGGAGTGATCTCAAAGTTCATAAGGAATAGAGGCTTATTTAAAAGTGTGTTTTTGCAAAGAATATCTTAGTTCTTAGTCCTAATCCTAATTCTTGGTTCAAGTAATATATTCCCTTCCCATCAAAAGTCTACTCCCTGAATTTGAAGATTTTACTATATGGCATTGCATTAACACTAAATGAGTTGTTTGATGGCTTAGTTCAGAGAAACAAAACTGTAGTAGGCTTGATGGAATGTAGCCTTTGGAGAAGAAATTAGACATCTTTTATTGTACTTCTACCCCTGGGCACTTCTCTTTGGTTGCTGTGAATCCTCAGAACAACTCTGCAGTTAGCTAATATCTGAATTAATTTACAGATAATCAGTGGGATGACAGATATCTTAATCTGACAGCCTGTATGTGGTATTTTCCAGATGAGGAACTGAGGCTCAGAGACGTTTAGTAATTTGCCCACAGTCACAGAGCTAAAGCGATGGAGTAAGGTTTTAAAACCAGAACACTGGTTTCAAAACTCATGCTCTTCCACGTTCCCAAATGAATCCTCCCAGTACAATGTTTACTCTCCTTCTATTTAAGAAAATAATGGCTACTTCTTTTCATGTTTTAACTATGTTTTCCTGTGCTTGGACTGGGCCCCAGGGGCCACCTTTACACGCTTCATTCTGTCTGCTCAAGCTCTCTGGCTGGCTTCCTATGCTTCCATATCCCCACGTAACACCAAACAGATTGGTTTCCCCAATCTGCTGTAACAAATTACCACAAGTTTAGCAGCTTTAAACAGTACAGATTTATTAAGTTACAGTGATGTAGGTTAGAAGTCTGACATGGTTCTCACAGGACTAAAATCAAGATGCGAGCGGGATTGTGTTCCTTCCTGGAGGCTGCAGGGGAAAACCTGTCCCCCGCCTGTCAGCTTTCCTTGCCTCCTAGCCCCTTGCTTCATCTTCAAAATCAGCCATCTCTTGTCGAGTCCTTCTTGTGCTGCCATCTCTCTCGTCCACTTTTAGGACCCTGCTGACTACATTGGGCCTACCTGGCTAATGCACTATAATCGCCCTATCTTAAAGCCAGCTGATTCGCACTTTCATCTACCTGCAACCTTAGCTCCCCCTTGACATGGAATCTAACCCATTCCCAGATTCAGAGGATTAGGACGTGGACATCTTCAGGAGCCATTATTCTGCCTACCACCCTGAGAATGTCTAGTTGCTCTGTCCCAGCAAGGCAAGGGATAGGGACCATCAAGATGGTTCTAAATAACTTAGAGCAAAAAAACAAAAAGAGGGATTAGGGTGGCCCTGGCCCTCCTCAGGCACCAGGGTGGGCAGTGGAGATGGGAAAAGGAAACTAACATTAACAGGAAATTGCTAAAGTTAGGGACCCACCAGGCTGTGTTAGAGCCTCCCGCCCCCACCAGGCCAGTTTGGTTCTCCTTCCCAGAAAATCCCAGCGAGTCTCTGGATTCGATTTGGGAAGGGCTCTGTCCACCACAGAGAAGTGCCCGAGACTTGTCGTTGGACATTCAAAGTGCCTTTCACAGCACATGAGGGGCCTCGGGAGGATGGCGGATGGATGAATAAATCTCAAGTTGTCACCTCAGCCTCTTATCACCCAGTGTTGCTCCTGCCAGCTTCTTGATACCCACCTGGTACAGCCTAAGATCTCACTGAAGATGTTTATAATTAAACGCTCTGATGGGGGTAGCTGTCAGCACGCACACACACACAAACACACACAAGACCCAGCCTGCTCCTTTGTGAAATCTTTCTCCTGTTATGGGTTTCCCTGGTTCCTTTTAATCCAATTTCACCCGGATACACGTTTTGGAGGAAGGGAGGATAGGACGGAAGGAGGGAGGATGATTGGAGTCAGACTCCACCCACTGTGTGACCTTTGGTAAGTTATTTAACCTCCCATGGCCTCAGTTTCTTCATCCATAATGTGGGGGTAATGATACCTACACCACATGCTCATTATGAATATTAAACAGGATTCTGCATATGTCAATGTTTAACCCAACACCTGGCATGTATTTGGTGTCAATGTCCTTTAGTTTCTGTTCTCATCACCTACAGTCCTCTCGAGCCAATAAGAAGAGGAACTCAATAACAACACACATTGGTTAGGTGTGTCTGTGTGCCAGGCACCACGCTAAGCACCTTACAGGCATCCGTACATGTAACCTTGTGTGTATTACAACAATCCAACTATGTATGTCCCCCTGTTATACCCATTTAACAAATGAAGAAACTGAGATGCAAAGAGGTTAAGTAACTTCTCCGAGGTCACAGTGAAAGCAAAGTGAAGAAAGAATTTGAAACCAAGTGGGCTGAACTATAAAGCTTGATTTCCTAGAAACATCTAGTCTTAGAGATAAGACAAAGAAAAAATGATTTTAAAAATATAACCAAAACTTCCCATGACTTTTTGGCCTTCTGCCTACAATAAACACTCCAATTTCTGGCCACCAATCAAGTTATTTTCCCCAAGATCTCCTACCACCTGGATTCCAAAGCCCAGAAAAGGCAGAAGCATGTTTACCTGATTAATCTGTGTGATCTCAGAGCCATCGCCCATCAAAGGGCTGACTTTGCCAGGAAGCAATTAATGCCTAATTGACAATTGCTGGTGTCTCTGTAGCTATTCCCTAGACCTGCTGACAGTCCCCTGATAACCAGAGAATTTTACTGGAAACATCTTCTCTGGTGAGGCTTTCAGGACCTGCACTATGATTGTGAATGAGCCGAAGAGGAGCACTGGGCGACCAGACAGGGGAGAAAACTCTCCGGAGTCCTGCCTGGGCAGAATCCATGTGCCTTAGGCAGGCCAGGCTGCTATAACAAGTTACTATGCACTGGTAGCTTAATCAACCAACATTTATTACTTGCAATTCTGGAGGTGGGAATTCTAAAGGTCAGGGTGCCAACATGGCCAAGTTCTGGCAAGGCCTCTCTTCCTCCTTATGTTCTTACCTGGCCAGGAACAGTGAGAGAGGAAGCAGCTCTCTCCTGTATCTTCTCATAAGGGAACCAATCCCATTCACGAGGGCTCCACCTGCATGACTTCATTACCTCCTATAGGCCCCACCTCCTAATACCATCCCATTGAAGGTTAGGGTTTCAACATGTGTATTTGGGGGAGACACAAGCATTCGTTCCAAAGCACCTTTAACCTGGGGTTAAAGGTGCATATCTGGTTAGAACCCAAGAATGACAGAGCAATTGGGTCCCAATAACCTCAAGTGGCTCCATATTGGAATAATCTAAAAATGTTTTAAGAAATATTGATGTCCAGTGCCAGGCGCAGTGACTCATACCTGTAACCCCAGCACTCTGAGAGGCCAGGGAGGGAGGATCACTTGAGGCTGGGAATTTGAAGTTGCAGTGAGCCATGACCATGCTACTGCACTCTAGCCTGGATGACAGAGAGAGATCCTGTCTTAAATATATACTGATGTCCATGCCCTAACCCAGAACAACTGAATCAGAATCTATGGGGTGGACCACCTAGATCTTAGTAGTTTTTAAAATCTCCCCAAGTGATTACAGTGTGTTTCAGAATTCAGAGCCACTAATGTGTCCAACTGACTCTTTTTCACAGATGAGGAAACTCAGGGTCCAAGGAGGAAGTAATCCTTTCCTAGAAATAGCAATCGCCACCATTTTGAATTATAACTTCATCTCACTGATGTGTAATCAGCCTAGGGAATCAATAAATGACCAGGAAAAAAAAAAAAAAAGGAAAGTTAAAGGTGAAAATTAAGAGAACCAGACTACTGGAAGAAGATGAACTTTGTAAATGTAGGTCCTCTACTGCTGATTAATTATACTCTCTTTATTTGCTCATTTTTCTGAATCAACCCACTGACCCCTTGTACTGTGATTGGCTCAAAAGCAGAACTAAGTCTTGTTCATCTCAGAATCTCTGCTCCTAGCATAGTGCCTGGTCCATTGTTAGGGGTTGAATTATGCCCCCCAAAATGACATGTTCAAGTCCCAATCCCTGCTACATATGGATGTGCCTTTATTTGGAAATAGGGTCTTTGCAGATGTAATCAAAGTTAAGACCGTTGTAATCAAGTTAAGACGAGGTCGTTAGAGGGCACCCTTAATCTAATACAAGTAGCGTTCTTATAAGAAGAGAAGAAGAGACGCAGGGACACACAGGGAAAGCATCCTGTGAAAGTGGAGGCAGAGATTAGAGTGATGCATCTACAAGCCAGGGGTTAATGGCTTCCACCAGAAGCTAGGAAGAGGCAAGGAACTAACCTTCCCTAGATCCTCAGAGGAAGCATGGCCCTGGCAATACCTTGATTTCAGACTTCCAACCTCCAGAACTGTGAGACAATAAATTTCTCTTAAGTCACTCAGGTTTTGATTCTTTGCTATGGCAGTCCTAGCAAATATATACACTCGGTGTTTCAACCGTGTTCCTGGATTCATCATTGATAGTCAGCCTTGTAGACAAAAAGCTGGGATTCACAAGCTAGCTCCCACTCTGGTTAGTTGTGCAACTGTGAGCAAATTGTGTAACCTCTCTAGATCTCAGTTTCTCTTCCTGTAAAATGAGAATAACATAGCACATACCTCATAGAGTTGCTTTGAGGATTAACTGAGTCAATACATCTAATGTGCTTAGCCCAGCACTCTCCCATAGGAAGAGTACAGTAAACGTTAGCCAGCGTTTGTGTCTGTGTTATCTCCAGAACTACACCACCTCTGCCTGGTGAGTTTTCTCTATGCCTGGTAGCATTTCTCTTATAGCTAGCCAGGGCTTTCTGAATCACATGAAGTGTGACTTCACTTTTTACAGTTTCATCCTTAATCCCACTGAAGGATAGAAAGCTCTAACAGGTGCTGTGGGTGCCTCACCCTTATCCCCTTCGCTACCCTCAAGGTCACCTGCAGACAATCAGGCACACACTAAGGAGTCTTATGCCTCTCGGCCTGAAGGTGTTCTCTGGACACAGAACATGCCTGGTACTCCAGGGCCAGGCTAGACGTCCTCAGGGTTAACCAAGTGGAACCAAGGAAAGCAAAGTAGCAACCTTCCAAATGCTGAGGGAAGAGATTTGGTAGATAAATACACCAAGTCTGCTTTCCAGGAGGACAGATCTACAGAGGTGTTTCCAGTGGGTTCTCAGTGCAATTGAACCCCTTTGTCCACAGCAGGGACCTTCTCCAGGGGTCAGCAAACTATGTCCCAAATCAAGCCAGGCACATGCTTTTATAAAGTTTTCTTGGGACATAGCCATGCCCATTTATTTACATATTGCCTGACTGCTTTTGCCCTACAATAGCAGTGTTGAGAAATTACAACAGTGACTGTGGGTCCAGAAGCCCAAAATATTTACTATCTGACCTTTTACAGAAAATGTTTGTTGACCCCTGCTTTTAAGGGAAGCATCCTTTATGGGTTTCCTTCCCTTCTCTGACTCACTTTCCCACTTTTTTGCATTGCTTACTGGAAGCACCAGACACACACAAGTAAGCTACCTGCATCCAAATCCTTACATTGGGGTTGGCTTTTGGAAGGACCCGAATTGAAGATGCTCTGTAGGAGCAATTTCCCATCTCAAGACCCAATACAGTGCCGGGCACAGAGCAGGATCTCAAATATTTGTGTATAGATGACTGAATGGAAAGTAGAAAGAGGCTGCTGGGTCACCAAATTAAAGAATCTTGTTAAGGTGGACAACTTCTCTAAGAGGGACCCTATGATCAGGTAGAAAAACAGACAGAGCTTTGAGGTATGCCAAGCGCTGCTTACCTGGCCAATTACCACTGCTGGCTTCTGAAATCCCAATATGGCCACATCCTAAATAAACTTGACTCCTGCAGGCACACTCTCTGAAAGGGAAAATATCTCTCCCAAGATCAGGCATGTAGAACACAAACGCTAAATCTGGGCCTTAGGACAGGTGCTTTGATAAATTTGTTACCTAAGCAAATTAAGATGATTGGAAGTAAAGGGGCTGGGTACAGAAAGAGGAAAGGCACAGAGCCACCGTACACTTAGTGGTTCCTACATCTGGCACTGCTGTCTTGCTTTACACTCTCTGTAATAGTGCACAATATTTTTAAACATTTGCCCAAAGGCGTATGGTAGGACTGGGACTTGAAGCCAGGCATATTCCTTCCAGCATGCTCAGCTCCTCCCACGTTTCCTGAGCATTTCCTACATGCTGCTCAAGGCACCTGCACTTTGTCATTCTTTGCAGATGCGAAGGCTTCGTCAGCTTCTGCTTTGTGCCCCACAAATTTGAGAAATGGCATATCACTTCAGATTCAAGTGTTGGACAGTCGCCTGTGTGTGCCAGGCATGGAGGTGGCACCAGGAATGTTCCCACAGACCTCCTATAACATGGGACATAACTGACCTTGGGCCCCAGCCGCTGCACCTGAAATCCATCACCACATTTATACTGAAGTCGCCCACACCCTCACAATGACTGAATGCAGCAGGGACAGGAAGGTTAACCCATTCCTGGAGACACAGAACTCCAGGACACCTTTGTTGGCCAACTGAAGTTCGGGGACTTCCCAAGGGCTTTGTCTGCCCTTCCATAGACTAAACAGTGGTCTGAGATGCTTCCACCCAACCTCTCTCCCTCCTTGCTTCACTGGGGAGAGTTTTGCATTGCCCCTGAGGCATTCCCAGCCTTTCCAAGCTCCTGCCTATTTCCTTTCTCACATTTCTTCTAAAATCTTTACATCTGCGGTCCCGAACACCCCAGGCCATGGAACCACACAGCAGGAGGTGAGTAGCAGGCAAGCCAGTGAATCTTCCTCTGTATTTACAGCTGATCCCATTGCTTGCATCACCACCTGAGCTCCACCCGCTGTCAGATCAGCGGTCAGCAGTGGCATTAGATTCTCAAAGGAGCGCGAACCCTACTGTAAACAGTGCATGTGAGGGATCTAAGTTGCATGTGCCTTGTGAGAATCTAATACCTGATGATCTGAGGTGGAGCTGAGTTGGTGACTGGGGAGTGACTGCAAATACAGATTATCATTAGCAGAGAAGTTTGCACAGAGATCATAATAAATCAATTGCTTGCAGACTCATATCAAAACCCTATCAGGAGTGGCAAGTGGCAATGTAATAATAATAGAAATAAAGTGCACAATAAATGTAATGCACTTGAATCATCCCCAAATCATCCCCTCCCTCAACCCCCGTCCTTGGAAGAATTGCCTCCCATGAAACTAGTCCCTGGTGTCAAAAAATGTTGGAGACCACTGCTCCATGTTTAATCTCACTTTGGTATTTGCTTCCTGATGGCCCTGAACCGACACAGGTTGGTTCATTGAAGTATTATAATTTCTATCCCCAGTTTTTAAATAAAGCCCTGAGAAATTAACTACCTCACAGCCAGGTAGCCCAGTAGGAAACGCCTCATGCTTAAATTTAGTTTCTCCTGACTCCAAAATTGCATTCTCTGCCCTCACTCATTTCCCAGAATTGGCTATTTCATTCCTGCACAGAAATTTTCAAAGAGATTAGGAGGCATCTGGCACTTCCTGCTTGACGCTAATAAGAAAACATACAGCACTTTGAATTCACATATAATGAGGGCAAAAAGACAAGAGGAGGAGTTTACGGTTGTGCTAGGGGCATGATTCAGTGAGGAAGGAAGAGAGACCCCCAACACACCCATGAATGCAGGATGAGATGCTTAAAACTATTTTGGGGATTCTATTCAGCAAGAAATATTTGTACACCTGATGAAAAAGAAAAATTTGAAACACTGTTTTTAGAAGCACAAGACAGGGAAAACAAAGTAAAATCAGTTAGATTCAGAATCAGCATCTTTGGTGAGGGATTTAGGATTTTTGTAAACCTGGTGACTTGGTGCTAGACTTCATAACCAGGGAAGGTGACAGCAGGATGGCAATCCTGAAGGTAAAATACAGAAACTGGCCTCTGTCCTGAGTTCCCCCAAGTGACTGTGCTCAGCCATTGCCTCCCTATCTCATCCCCAGGGATAAGGCTTTAATTAAAGTTGCCAGGTTTAATTAAAGGGTTAATGCCTGGCACACCAGAAAACAGCTAAAAATCTAGCCCTAACTCCTTGATCATAATCTACTCTGATGAGTCCAGCACCACTGTAAATAGAAACATGTCTACCAGATCATCTTCTCCAGGCAGCCTTCACTGACCCCCTCAAGGGGATCAGCTACCCTTCTCTGCCCCCCACCCCATAGCTTCTCTGCTTATTCCCATCACAGTCTATGCCACACTATATTGCCTACGCACTAAGAGTGTGTGCCCACTTACACACATATATCAAGCAGGAAGCACATCCATTGCTCACTAATGCAGTGTCTGGCACAGAGTAGGAGGTCAACAGACCCTAAAGGGTTGAATGCATAGATAGAGGGTTAGATGCATCACTAGAGACAGAAAATGTTCTGTTTCTACTCTAAGTAGCATAACCAAGGTATTTTCTGAAGTGGATATAACATATCTGAGTGTATCTTTTGCACTTAGTCAAATGTAAAACTCTTTCCAATACACCTTGCTTCTGGCTCCAGCCATACCAGGTGTGTGTCAGAGCCATTGACTTAACCTATCTAAGCCTCCTGGAAGCCATGGTGTAACCTAGACTTTAGAAGGCAGCTCACTCACATGGCCACTAACTAAGACACAGAGTAGCCACAAAAGACGGATCATGGCTAAAATGCCACTCTGTTGATTTGAGATGGGATTTGTTGAGTCTTTGCACCAGAAATATTTTATTCATTCTATCACTTTATCCTTAGAAGAACTCTTGGAGACAGTTATTATTATCCTTATTTTACAGACAAAGAAAGCAGGAATTTGATAAATCTTGCCTAAGAATACACAGTCAGTAAGACGCATTCTGGGATTCAAACCCAGGACTGCCTAACTCAAAGTACGTGTCTTCCTAGCCTAACTCCCAAGCCAAGTCAACTGACCCAGGGCCCTGGTCTGCTTTTCTCTCTGAGAAGTAGGGTCAGGGAGCTCAAGGTCTCTTCAGTGTTCTCTGAGAGGGCATAGAGGTTCAATTGTGAGTCTGAAGAAAGGACAGAAAAGAAGAGGACAGGGTGATTCTAGGGGATGCCACTCAAACACCCTGGGTTGGGGACAATTTGCCTGCACCCTATCTGATGCCCAGTACAGAGAAATGCCCCAACACCTTCTCCTCCTGGCACAGAGACACACAGAATTCAGAGCTGCAACACTGTAGCTCCCTGAACACTGGGACATGCCTTGTTCATCTTTCTGTCACAAACATTGGTCTCAATAATTGTCTATAGACTTAAACTGAACTGTATGTCTAAACCAATGCTTTTAAGCTTAAGAGCATTTTTTAAAATATGAAGTTTTAAGGAAACGGAAAGAGAGGGAAAAAATCTATGAAAACTGGACTGGGCCCAGAGTGAGTATGATGAGATTTACTCTAGTGGAAAAAAATTAAAGGAGCTAAAATGCATAACTTGGCTAACAGACAAAAGTAGAAGGAATATGGGTCTACAAACATTTGAAGGTGCAACCAAGAGCAGAGAGCATTATTTTCTATGGTTTTAGATATGATATATGGATGGGAATAACTGGAGAAGACAGTATGGAAGCAGGAAATGAGCACACAATGCAAGCAGGGCCCAGGGACAAGTTGATCCAGAGAGATGGTTTGAGTGGGGAATGTGGAGTCCGAAGCCTCCAGATTTAGCTCTCGATGACCCTGGGCGAGCCACTGCCCTCATCCATTCCTCTATTTACCTAATATTCACTGAGTACTTGCTATACGCCAGGAGCTCTGCATGGGGCCGGGCCAGGCTTCCTTTCCCAGTGAAGTTCACTGTCTTCCAGGGAAGAGAGATATTAATAAGCAGCGGCAGCATTGAGTTTTAAGATGGTGAGTTTTACAATGAGAGCTGCAGGAACATGTCCAGGAGTCTGTCTTGGTTTATGAAATAGGGAAGTCTCCCTGGCAAAGGGATGGGTAAACTGAGACTGCAAGAATGAGCAGATACTGGCCAGTGTGGACAGAGGCAAAGAAGCTTCCAGGAAGAGGGAGAAGCACGTGAGAAGGGAAGGCAGTGAGAGATTTAAGGAGCCTCCAGAAAACTGGAAGAAGTTTGGGGTCAGAGAAGAAGGCCGGCATGACTCAAGAGGGGTGCAGGCTAAAACCAGCCAGGACTGGCCACGTGTGCCAGGCACCTGCAGAACAGTAGGGAGCTACTGAAGGGTGATGAACCAAGGAGGAGCAGATCAGAGTTGTATTCCAGAAGGTTCCTTGTGGTGGAACTGTAAAGAAAAGATTGGACTGGTGAGAATGAATTCAGGAGGAGCGGGCTGGAAGCCGTTCAGTAGTCCGAGAAAAAATAATGAAGAAAAGTGTCCCTCAAATAGCAACACAGGAGCTGAGTGTTACAGGATAAGTAGAAAATTGCAAAGGGAAATCCTGGCAGATGCACGGCCTGGGCAAAGGCAGAGGTGCATGAAGAACACAGAGAGTCTGAGAACAGCAATAACTTCTTGTGGCTGCAGTGTGGCATGAGACAGCAGGAGTGGCAGGGGCCAGTCATAAAACACCTTGAGTGTTAAGCCAAGGGACAGAGACTTTCTCTTCCTAAAGGCCAATAGAGTGGAGCAGTTTAGGGCAGAGGTTTGGGATCAGATCAACCAGCGTTCACATTGCAGCTCTGCCGCAGCCTCACTGTGTGCTGGTACCAATGGACTTATGGCTGGGTCTCAGTGTCCACATCTATAAAATGGTAACACAATATTGAGCAAAAGATTAAGTTCTCAGTGAGTTGTCATGGAAGCAGCAGGGCCACACTCTGGATATTCTTTGGACAACACATGGAACACACTCTGGCTTTTCTTCCCTGGGGAGGTTAACCTCAGACTTGTCCACGGGGTTTGATTAGACAAAGGACCCAAAGGCTCATGTCAAGTTAAAATGAAGTTTTTCTTTGAACATAGAGCCAGGCAATGTGGAGGCTCCACCAGGCCTCTGATGCTCTGCCCCATTCTTCTGGAATGTAAAGTGCTTCAGTGTCTCCTAGCTGGTACGGCCTGCCTCTCTTCATCGCCGGGTACCACTTTGCAGCCTGCCGATGCATGTCATTGCCTGGAAATAACAGGCCGGCCCTCTCAACAGTGATCCCTCTACTTTCTCTCCCAGGCCTTAGAGTAGACAGTGCTCTCACCTATCTCCCATGCCCCAACCAGGCTGGGGTAGCCGTGACCGAGAGAAGCTGAAGTTGTGCAATTTGTTTTTGGCCTCCAGCAGGTCCTCCAGATGAATGCGGCATACGTGCCCTCTGAGCCGACACTCATCCCACTTCTACACTCCGTGTCCTGCAGCCTGCGGCCTGATCTGTGTCCTCCATCTGCCAGCTCAGTCTCACGGTGAAGAGGCAGGCCCAGAACTCAGAACACTGTGACCAAGGCCCCCTTCTACTTGACAGCTGTGTGACCCCCTCTGGGTGACCGTCTCTGTGTCCTGTATTCTCCTCTGCAATATGGATAAGAAAATAATGGCATCTGCTTCATGGAGTGCTTGTGAGGGTCCAATGAATTAAATTGTTTAATAAATGTTTACTACTATGATGCTAATGATGATGATGATGATAATGATGATGATGATGATAATGATGATGATGCAGCTGAAGACGCTAAGGGTTGGGGAAACCACGTTCTCCTTCTTTAGAATAAAGTTTAGTGGGTTACACAGGGGCCCCTGGCCTTGTCATGTCTCACTAGTGGACATACTCTGGAACATCCTACCTGGGACCTCTACTCTCTAAATACGGGCTAGTGCTAAAGGCACATCTCTACAAGAAAGTCATCCATGATAAGCTTCCCCCACCCTCTGGGAAACCTGGAATGTTATAGCAGAAAAAGGGAAGTCAGTCTGACCTTCTAATCTTAAAGATAACCAGAGAGGGGCAGTGAACAGCCTGAGGTCACACAGCCAATGGGTGGCAGAGCCTGGTCTACAGTCCATGACTCTTGACAACTAGTCCCACCATGCTATGCAACAGGTCAGCCGTGAAGGAACCCACAAAGCTACCAATGTACCAATGTTCACTGAGGACATGCTATGTGCCAGGCTTAGACACAGGGCTTTTCATTCATGATCCCATCTCATCCTCCCCACAAGAACCCCAAGAAGTAGATGTCATTATCCCCATTTTGCCAGTGAAAAAATAATAACAAAGATTATAAACCAAAACAGACATTTGCAATGGGCAAGACTCTCTTCTTACGTGTGTGTATAGGTGTGTGTGTGTGTGCTCATGTGCTCATTTGATCCTCATAACGCTTTGAGGAAGTACAATATTGTTCCCATTTTATACACCCAGAAACTGAGGCACAGAACACTAAATAGCTTGCCCAAATCACAGAGTTGGTACAGTAACAGAGGCAAGATTTAAATCCAGAAAGTAGATCCCTAGAGACCATCTCTCCACTGACATTCTGCACCTTGCCCACGGAGAGCCAGGATTTGAAGCCAAGCCCAAAGTACTCTGAAACTCACTTCCTTCCATCACCCACACTCATTCCTGGCCCCTCCTGGTGCCTGGCCGCATCCCAGGCCCTGCGGGAGGCGAGCAGCTGACTCACCTGGCATTTCTAGGGGCTCCCCTGAGCCCTCGAGCCAAGCAGAGTAGCACTGCCAATCCTGCCAGGCTGGGGGCTTCCTCGTCCAGTTGGAACTGCTCTGGGGATTAAGAGAAGAGAGCATGATCTTTTATTTTTTTCCTTCTGGTCTCTAGCCAGGGCACTGAGATTTGCAGAATAACTGCCAGATGGGTTACTGAATCTCTGAGAGTTCCAATTACCTACATCTAAAAGCCCAGCTCCCATTCCCAACCCAGAGCAACTCGCAGCAAATGTCACCCTCACTCCAAGGACTCTCACGCAGCAGGTCACTTCAGTTTCCGAGCTGGCATATTCACATGGCGGGCGCTCTTTCCTCCTCTCCAGTTCCTTTATCTCTCTGTTTTTCATTGAGCTGAGCTCTGTGAAATGACTGGCTGCTCCCAAACCTGCCCACTGCCCCAAACACCCTGTGCTCTGCACAATGGCAAAGAACAATGGTGCTGCTATCAGAGGAGGCCACAGCGCGGCTGGCATGATGACAAAACCTCTGCAGCGGACCCACATACCAGCCCCTCTGCTGGCCGGCTCCCCCATGTGCCAGCTGCGCCTTTTCACTAATGTCAAAGCACAGCATCTCTTTAGAAAGCAAAGCCCCTCCCGGCCTGCAGTCCTCCTGGGCCCTGAGAAAGGCTTTCTTCCCCCACTGTGCCAGGCCCCTCACCACTGCACTCGGGGGCCCTCAGCCGCTGGGCCCTGGGCCCGGAATGAAGGGGCATTTCTTTTCATTTCCTTTCAACAAACGCTTCAGGCACATCCACGGTGTGCTTGTGCTTAGGACTCCAGAAGCAGGGATGTTGGTAAAGACATCTATGATCTTGCCGTCTTATCTGGAGAAGGAGGAACAAGGCAGGGCGTTGGGGGGAGCTCCACGGGAAGACAATGACAGTTCAAAACAGCCGAAAGTTTGCCTATATAGAAACAGAAAAAGCAATGTGAATCATCAACTGCTATAGGGGTTGACAAAGCATGCAATATTGGTGTGGGGATGGAAATCTAGTCGGCCACCTGTTTTTATAAAGTTTTATTGGAACACAGAAACACCCATTCATTTAAATATTGTCTATTACTATTTTTGCCCTACAATGGCAAAAGCAAAAATTATGTACTCTCTGGCCCTTGACAGAAAAATGCTGCAGACTCCCCTCTCCCAGTTTACTATATTCCAGGCTCCATTGAGTACTTTACATCTTTAATTCCATTTAATGTCATGGCCACTCTTATCCTATATGGATTATTAATTTCTTTGCAGCTGGAGACTTAGAGAAGTGAAGTAGCTGCTTCCAGGTCACATAAAAGTAACTTATCTGGACTTGGCCCGGAGGCGCTGCTCTTCCTTCACACCTATGCGATGAGATGTGTGCTCAACCTCCAAGTGGAAGATTCTGATGAATAGCAAGGAGTTGGAGAAAACATAACTGATGAGGAAGCATGGCTCAGGCGAAGCAGAGTGAGTGGCAGGAATGAGGACAGCCAATACCAGAGGACCCTGAGAAAGAAAGTTATTAAGAGAATTTCAGAGCTAAAAGGAGCCTTTGAGATCAAGCACATCAAACACTGTCATACTACAGAGGGGGAAACTGGAGACCAGAGAGGCAAAGCAATCGGCCCAAGGTCACACAGCAAGAAAGGTCTTGCCTTAAGCAAAACACACTTAGAGTCTTGAGAGAGTGTGGGTGCTCCTGGCCTTACCCAGCAGGCCTCTCTGTCAGTCTCCCCGTGTTTGCTCTGGGCTGATCACAGTCCCAGGGAGCCCCAAAGCTGTGAGTCCCTTCATGCTATTTGGAATCATAATCAAACCAATCACAGACTTGCTGTTTGTTTTCACTGTGTGCCCTCATGTGACTGCAGTTTCTGTTTGTCCAGGTGTAGAGAAAGGGCACAGGACTGGAAACCAGCTGACCTGGCATCCTGTTTGTCACTGGTTCCGTGTGTGACCTTGGACAAGTCATTTAAGTGTCCTGGCCCCAATCTCCATCTGTACCGTGCCAGAGCTGGGATAGGCAACACTTCTCTGTCAGCTCAAACTTTTCATATTAAATAAGATGGACTAACACAGAAATCCTTAAGGAAGCCAAAGAGGACACACCAGTTGATTGGTGGTTCTTTTTCGGTCAGACTTGATCTCACAAAATCAAGAATCAGGAACGTATTACTTGAATTTGTGAAACATAAAACATCTGTAACTAGAATTCAAGCATTAGTTGAGTTTAATTTTTGCTGGGATTTGAGCTTCATGCTAGGATGCAGCTCTAAATAAAACAGGAGTAACCGGACAGTGCAAAGCAGCATGACAAATGCCATACACGAGAGGCAGTAGAGAGCAGCTGTACCCTGTGCCTTTGGAGCCAGCCTGCCTGGATTCAAAACCTGACCACACCACTAGTTCCCTGTGCAGCCTTAGACAAGTTACATAACTTCCCTGTGCTAGGTGTCCTCATCTGTAAAATAGAGATAAAAACAGTATCTGTCCCAGGGCTGTCGTGAAGGATCAATTGAGCTAATTCATGCAAAGTGCTTAGAACTGTTCCCGCACAGATGAAGCACTCTGTGAACATCAGCTGTGATGATGATGATGATGGAGATTTACTGGGTGACAAAGGGAAAAATATGAAAAGACACCTACATGATCCAGGCTAAGGCAGATGACGATATAAGCGGTGAAAGCTTCCCAAGGGAAGTAACACCAACACTGAGGCCCACAGGTTGAGCAGGAGCCAGAAGGTGAAGGGTAAAGAGTCAGGGTGGGAAAGTTTCCCAGGCAAGGGGCATGGGGCGTGCAGTAGCCCAGAAACAAGGGCGAATGGGAGCTTTGGGAGAACCACAGAGAGTGCTGACAGATCAGGTGGGGAGATGCGGGTCAACCTGATAACCACCCTCTCCCACTTGCACTCTGGAACGAGAGATGTGCGCCCTACCACACAACTTCTCTGCAGACCCATGCAATAAACTCTGGGGGAATCCCACCCTTACTTTAGAGGCCACGCCAGCACTGGGAGTTGAGACTCAAGCTGACGTTTGATCAGGCAGGAAGTTTGCCAGAAGCTGCCAGGCACAGAGGAGCCCCAGGTGAGTGCTGGCCCTGTGACGTGAGGCTCACCCAGGCAGCCGCTGCAAAAATGGGAAGGGCGGAGGAGCCGGAGCTGAAAGCAAAGCCAAGAGGGCGAGAGGGCAGCCAGGTAGCCATGGGAAGAGAATAGGGTGAGAGAGCAGGGGTGGCAGAGAAGCAGCAGGGTTCAAAACAGATGCCTGAAGTGCCAGCAGCCTGCTTTTATGGGCCCAATGACAAGGAGCGTGGGAGGAGCAGCCTGGTGGACCAGACCGCCAACAGTCTGATGGATAAAAACACCCTTATGCTCTTATGCACTACAGCCTGTGGCATGGGGGTAATCTGGGTGGGGTTAGTAGAGGGAAGGTCTCTTTGTAGACTCATGACTGTGCTCAGACACTGCCCTTCCTCCACAGGGTAGGGATCTTTTCCACCTTGTCAACCCAGGGAGCAGCCTCCCCAGGGAGGAGTGAGACGAGAGAGATACAGCTTTCAGCAGCTCCAGTTCTAGAGACAGAAAGTCTCCAGTCTCCACTGCACCTCCACCTCATTTACATGCAAATGAGGATAACAGAACTCTCTGGGGGTATGTTTTTATGAGGATTGCATAAATAAATATAGGTAAAGTGCTTAAAAACAGTGCTTGAAACATAGCAAGTGTTGTGTGTTATTACTTAATTTGGTTTTACTTTATTCATTTAAGATAACTTATTGCAGCCTCCTGCTAGGCTCCGTGTTGGTTGCTCTGAATATAAAAATGAATAAGGCATGATCCCTGGACTCAAAGAGCTTATAATCTAGTGAGAAAACCAGGCAAGTAAGTGGATGAGTACAAAACAGTTATAGTGGCTGTTAGAGGGAGAAGCTAAAGGTGTTGAGGACTGGGGAAGGGAAAATAGATGAGAGACAGAAAGATGGGTGGTAAATGCAAATGATATGTCCTGATCTCTCACACTTCTCAGGATGGCCCAGGAAGGAAGGAGGAACAAATGACAACAAAAATATGAACCATGAAAATAGGGTAGAGACATGGGAAGAGATGCAGGCCTGCTATGTTACCAACACTGGCCTCTATTACAAAGCAGAAAAAGATGCCACCGCCCTGCACTTTTGTGGCTTGGAGCAAATATGTACATCGAAGAGTTACTAACAAGTTGTGACCAAGTCTCCTTTCCTTCCTGGTATTCAGGCTTCTGGGTTTTTATTGTTCCCAATCAATTTATAGATGCAATAAAAATAAATATGAGAGGCAATGGAGTTGTCCTATGTGAAAAAGAAAGCATCAGCAAGTTTCAAATACATTCAGGGCTTTTATGTCTACTTGAAGTTTCATGTTTGAAAATTAAATGTATTATGGGTTAGAACAGCTATAATTCTTAGTAGCCCCAACACCAAAACAGTTAAAGCAAGAAAACAAAAAGGTCTTTGCCTACAAAGCAAACTGAGAATTGAAGCAGTTACCAGAATAAGTCAAGGCTCCAAACATCAAATTTTCTTCAGATTTCTACCTGGTTCTGGTAATTGACAATTTCATCCAAATCACGTTTAGGGATCCTTTTCCCATCTGCTCCCAGGAAGACATTTGTGCACAAATGTATAAGTGTTTCTTGTGACTAAAACACACCAAAGCAGTTTAGGGTAGAAGCATTTTTTTTAAATCTGATTTTAAAACTATATGTGCTTTTAATAGAAAAATTGGAAAGTACAGAAAATCATGAAGAAAGAAAACGTAACCCATAATTCCAATTCTTTGTGGCAACCACAGTTTAACTTTGAGGTATTCCCTTTCTGAAATTTTGTTTTAACTCATATTAAGCTATATTTTCTAGTCACTTGCTTTATATAGTTAAGACTATGCTGTATGTCCTCATTCGTATTTAAGTTTTCCACTTAATATTACGCTATAAGCATTTTTGAGAGCTGTTATCGTGCATTCTCACCACATGTCTGATAACTATACCACATTTTCTCAGAAGGGAAACTGAGCCTCGATTTTGAATCAAGGATTGGAAATTGAACCAGGCAGAAATGGGAAAGGTAAGGAAAATTATCCTGTAAGCTTTACTCTAAGGAACTGGGCTCTAGGGTGAGGACGCTTAAAGATTTGCAGGCACTGACTCCTCGCCAGCTCTGGGGCAGGCTGAACTGGAAAAGGCAGCAGGACCAGCCCAGAAAGAAATCCCATAGAAGGAGGCACAATGGTTTAAGAAAAAAAAAAAAAAGAAAGAAAAGAAAGCAAAACACTCAGGTCTATAATTCTTAGTTCCTGGGAGCCAGTTGATGTCAGAGCTTCTGAGACCACTCCAGCTGTTCTCCCTGAAAAGTTAGGCAGGGTTTTCCTCTATAGCTACTGTAAAGGGATGTCAGACAGCACTCCTAAACTCACTGCAACATTAGAAGAGGATCCTACTTCTAAAACCTGGCAAAGCTCTCTGTTAATCAAAGAGGACAGAAGTTGGCAAATGTTTCTGTAAAGAGAGTAAATATTGAAGGTTTTGTGGGCCACTTACAATCTCTGCCACATGTACTTATTTGTCTTCTGTTTTTGCAATGACCATTTAAAAATGGAAATTAAACAAAATAAAACAAGAAACCTTCCTAGCTTAGGCCACAGGCTAGAGAATGTTGACCCCTGGGCACAAACTTCTTTTTATTAATAGAAAATAAATAGAGATCACAAGAGTTTTTCCCAAACTGCTGAGGAGTGGTATATCAAAGCTAGTCCAGTCTTAATGCACATGCTGAGAATAATCAGTATAGGGCGTTAAATACGCATGATGGAGCCACCAATTCCCACAGGAGTGACAGAGAGTACCCAAGAATTCTGTTATATTCTTCTGGAACCCATAACTCTTATAGGATTTAAGTGGACGTCTTGCCGGAATCAGGAAAAGCTAAAAATTGCAATTAACAAATTATCTGAAACACTGATGAACTGCAGGAAAAGAATTCCAGAAAGATTTCTTCTATTGTCATCTTTACCAGAAATACAAACAATGATCCAGACACATTTCCTTGACTTGGAGAAATTTTGAATTGAGTTGAATTGAGAATTTTAACTAACAGGCAATGAGGATAAGAGACTGAATATCCAAACAGACAATGGCCAGACTATACCTCGAAATAGAACTCTGGCCCACAACCTGCAGTAACCTGCCCAGGAAACCAACTCGTCTTCAACAGCAGCCAGCCTAGAAAGCCAGCCAGCTAACCATAACCTGCCTCACAGGAAGCCAGCTGGCAGTAACCAGTAATCTCTAGCTATCGGTCCAGAAAGCCAAACAATAACCCTTATAACAGTGGATCCAAAATGACCAGGACTTGATTAATAACTGTTAGATTTCCTAATTTTTGTCCCAACTTACAGCTTAGGACCAGCCAGAGAAAACAAAATATTCACCCCTAACCAATCACAGAGGATGCCCTGCATTGAGTTAGCCTTTCAGATTCCCCAGGCCAACAGCCTCCTACCAGGGCGCACCTGACGTCTTCCCTCCTTTCCACTAGAAGCTCTTCTACCCCTCTGCCTCACTCTGAGTCTCACAAGGGACAGTGGCTGACACCCTTGCTGTAGCGAGCTCTGAGGAAATGGCCTTCACTTGTTCTCATTTGGTTAGTCTTTGCTTATTTTCACAAGATTATACCTCCTTCCGCTATTTTCTCTATTTTTACCATAAAACTTCACCAACTTTAATGCTACTACTTCAGGATTAAATAGCATTTAACAATAGAAAATAATTCAGGGGCTCTCTAATTCATCACACTAAAATTATAAATACAGCGAGTAAAACACCAAAATTTTTGGTCCAATGTTCCCTCCATGACATCACACTGCCTGTCTGGAGGTGGGGTCATTTCATACCAGGCTGAGCTGCCATTCTCCCTCTGTGACACAGAGCACAGAAGGCCCTGCAGTGGCTGAGTGACATTTGTTTTGCCGAGTACCTACTGTGTGTACACTGCTATGGTGGATATAAAGAGACACATACCATATGACCAAGAAACTTGAAAGTTAGTTACAGAGGCCCCACATACACAAAGAATTAGGAAATTAATCAACATGTCATTCTCCAAGTGGATTCCAAAGAATGTTAGCAACTGCTGTGTGAAAAAAAGAAACTTTATATTACATGCATTTAGAAGATGCTGCATGAAACCAAGTTCAATAAGATTTTTATTCTAAGACTTCTCAGAATATTTAATTTTCAAAGGGGGAGAAATCATAAATGTGTTTCCAACCACAACTGATTCTAGAATTCCTTCTGAACACAGAATCTTTTGACTCCAGGATATAAAAAATACACCTTGGGAAATGCTATTGTAAGAGATTTTCTAAGATCTTTAGTGATATTTTTTAAGTCTCTCTGAAAGGAAATAACTAATGAAAAATGAAATGCTACTTCCTTAGCAACATCTAATAGCTTATTAAAGGCTTACCATGTTCTAGGCATTATGCTAAGTTATACTACCTCATTTAATTTTCACAATATCCCCATAAGGTGGGTATAATTATTATGTCTGTTTCATTGATGAAGAAAAAGAGAGACTGAGAAATTGGGTAAATTAGCCTAACTAATTATCCAGCCTTCACTACACTGGTCTCAGGGGGTGAAGCTTCCCCTTTAACACTGGGGCCCAAGGAGGGAGAGAGGGACCTTTGAGCTCTGTGTATATATATCTAAGGCAGGACCCAAATGTTCCTACTAAAGGACTTTACCAAAAGAGAGGGAAGATCAGGAAAATATAGAGGAAGCTTCCCCAGATATGAAATATCCTAACTTGTAAAATGGCTAAGAGCATGGTTTGGGGGTCTGTTATGAGCTAAACTGTGCTTCCCCAAAATTCATATGTTGAAACCCTAACCCTCAATATATTAATAACTGTACCAGGAGATAGAGTCTTTGTGAGGTAATTAAGGTTAAAAGAGGTCATAAGGGTGGTGCCCTAATCCAATGGACTGCGGCCTTATAAAAAGAGGAAGATCGATCTCTGTCTCTCATTCTCTCTCTCTCCCTCTCTCTCTCCCTCACTCTCTCTCTCTGTCTCTGTCTCTGTCTCTGTCTCTGTCTCTCTCTCGCTCTCTCTCTCTCTCTCTCTCTCTCTCTCTCTCTCTCTCTCTCTCTCTCCTCTCATGTGAGGACACAGCTATTAACAGAAGTCAGCCATCTACAAGTCAGAAAAAGAGCCCTCGCCAGAACTCAGTCAGTTGGAACCTTGATCTTAGACTTCCCAGCCTCCAAAACTGTGAGAAAATAAATTTCTGTTGTTTAAGACATCTGGTCTACAGAATTTTGTTTTGATAGCCTGAGCTAACTAAGACAATGTCTTAACCCCCGGTATCTCAGAATGTGACTGTGTTTGGAGATAGGGCCTTAAAATAATGATTAAATTAAAAGAAAGCTCTTAGATTGGGCCCTAATGCCATCTGACTGATGTCCTTATAAGAAGAAGGGATTAGGACACACAAAGAGACACCAAAGGTAGAGGCCAGGGGACTGCCATGAGAGGACACAGCAAGAGAGCAGTCATCTGCAAGAGCCCTCTGAGGAAACCAGCCCTGCCAGCACCTTGGTCTCAGACTTCCAGCCTCCAGAACTGTGCAAAAATAAATTTCTGTTGTCTAAACCACCTGGTCTGTGGTATTTTGTTATGGTAGCCCTAGAAAACTAACACAGATTTACAATCACCAGATTCAAATCCTATTACCTTCACATACTAGACATGTGACCTTGGATAAGTCATTTAATTCTTCTAAGACTCAACTTTCTTGTCTGAAAAGTTGGGATAATAGTATCACTTACTGATATTTTATGTTGTCATGAAGTTGACAAGATCACTCATTGACCAGAGTGCCTGGAACATAGTGAGTACTCAACCAGTGTGAGCTATCTTTAACACTATCATTCACTCACCCCCCAAGTGGCAGAGTTGTTTCTAACCCTCACTGCTAGCAAGTAACCTCATAGGTACCTAGACGCTTCAAGTGCAGTTCAAGAAGGGAAGAGTAAACATACTATCCATGTAAACCACCCACCTCTTTCATAGTTTCTGGCTAAGGATCCACCAGTCTAGGGGATTGACAGTGAGAATGTCAAAATGTACCCCCTACCACCAGAGTATGTTTAACCCTGACCTTGTAGTCCACTGTGTTAGTTCATTTTCTGCTGCCATAACAGAATACCACAGACTGGATAGTTTATAAAGAACAGAAGTTTATTTGTCTCACAGTTCTGAAAGCTGGGAAGTCCAAGAGCACGGTGCTGGCATCTGGTAAGGGCCATCCCATGATGAAAGAAAAGTGAGTACATGAGACAGAGAAAGGAAAAAGGGCAGAACTCATTCTTTATGTCAGGAAACTACTCCCATAACTAGCTACTCCCATTATAACAGTATTAATCCCTTCCTGAGGGTGGAGCCCTGAGGATCGAGTTACCTCTTAAAGGTCACACCTCTTAGTACTGTTATAATGACAACTAAGTTTTCTAACACATGAACTTTTGGGTGACAGACTCAAACCATAGCATTCTGCTGTTGGCTACTAAAATATATGCCTTTCTCATATGCAAAACACATTCATTCCATCCCAG
The DNA here is from genome assembly GCA_963574885.1 of Lepilemur ruficaudatus. NCBI lineage: Eukaryota > Metazoa > Chordata > Mammalia > Primates > Lepilemuridae > Lepilemur > Lepilemur ruficaudatus. The sequence continues at coordinate 22,712 of CAUYRT010051427.1, forward strand.
TAGCCCTCAAAGTCTTAACTCATTCCAGCACCAACCCAAAAGTCCAAAGCCCAGAGTCTCATCTAAATCAGATATGAGTGATATTCAAAGCACAATTCATTCTGACAAATTCCCTCCAGATGTGAATCTGTGTGAAATCAAACAAGTTATCTATTTCCAAAATATAATGGTGGAACAAGCATAGGGAAGACATTCCCATTTCAAAAGACAGAAATAGGAAAGAAAAGAGGGGCAAGTGGTCCCAAATAAGTCCAAAACCCAACAGGGAAAATAATAGTAAGTCTTAAAGCTGGAGAATAATCTCCTTTGACTTCATGTCTGGCTTCCTGGGCACACTGAGGTAAGGATGGGGGCCCCAAGGCCTTGGGCAGCCCTGCTCCCATGGCTTTTCTGGGCTCAGCCTGCAGAGCTCTCTCTGATTGGGGTCTCATGCCCAGGCTGGCAGTGCATACTGGCAGCTCTGCAGTTTTAGAATCCTGGGGATGGTCCAGTTCCATCACTCCATTAGGCATTACCTAGTGGGGACTCCCTGTGACTGCCCAGACCCCACATTTTTGGCAAGCAGTACCCTAGTAAAGGCTTTCTGCTGTGGCTCTGCCCCTATGGCAGGTTTCTCCCTGCGCCCTCCAGGCTTTTCACAGTATCATTTCAAATCTAGGTGGAGGTAGCCATGTACCCATAACTCCTGCCTTCTGGGAACCTGAAGACTTAACATCACATAGATGCCACCAGGGCTTATTACTTGTGCCCTCTGGAGTGGCAGCTGAGCCACACCAGGGGCCACTTGAGCCATGTCTGGGGCAACTGAGGAACACAGCACTGGAATGCAGGGTGCAGAGTCCCAAGGCAGCCCTGGGAAATGGACCTGTGGCAAGCACCCCAGCTCATGCCCTGTGACCATTCTGACCTCCTAGAGCTCTGGGCCTGTAATGGGAGGGGCAGTCCCATAGATTTCTGAAATAAATTCCAGGTCATTCTCACAGTATCTTAATAAATATTACCTGGCTTCCTCCCAACCACAGTAATCTCTTTAGTAAATGTTTAGTAAATGGCCTGTTAGCCGCACCCTTAATATTCTCTCCTAAACATGTTTGTTCATACTTTACATGGCCAGGCTGCAATTTTCTAAATATTTCCATTATGTTGCCCTTTTAAATTTAAACTCCATCTTTAAGTCATTCCTTGGTTCTCACGTCTCACTGTATGTGTTTAAAAGTAGCCATACAGCAGCCTGCATGCTTTGCTGCTTAGGTATTTCTTCCTCCAGATATCCTAGTTAATCACTCTTAAGTTTTACATTCCATAAAATTTCTAGGATGCAGACACAATTCCTTCAAAGTCTTTGCTAATTTATAAGGATGGTCTTTGCTTCAGTTTCCAATTCCTTGTTTCTCATTTCTACATGAGACCTCATCAGAATGGCCTTTACTATCCATATTTTTACCAAATGTCTGGTCTTGACCACTATGTAATCTCTAAGAAGATTTGGATTCTCCCTACAACTCTCCTCTTCTTATGAGCCCTCAACAGAATCACTCTTAACACTCTGCTTATGGCAATATAGGCTTTTTCTAGTTTGTCCCTCCAAATTCTTCTAGCCACTGCCCATTACCCAGCTCCAAAACTGGTTCCACATTTTCAGGTATTTGTTATAGCAACACCCGACTCATGGTACCAATTTTCTGTCTTAATCATCTGTTTTCTGATTCTATAAGAGACTACCACAGACTGGGTTACTCATAAAGAACAGAAATTTATTTAGATAACAGTTCTGGAGGTTAGGAAGGCCAAGAGCATGGCCCTGGCATCTGGGGCATCTGGTGAGGGTCATCCCATGGCTGAAGGCAAGGCAGCACACAAGGAAGACAGAGAAAATTGGGCTGAATTCATCTTTTTTATCAGTAAACTACTCCCTCAATAACTAACCCACTCTTTCAATAGTGGCACTAATCCATTCCTAAAAGCAGAGCCCTCACGGCATAATCATTTTTTAAAGGCCCTGCCTTTTAATATTGTCACAATGACAACAAAGTTTCTAACACATGAGAATTTGGGGGGATACATTCAAACCGTATCACTACACACATCAGGATACCTCCATACTGGCTGCACTGAGAGAAGACTTGGCACAAGGTAGGGAGGTGTCTTGTTTCCTCTAAGCTAATAAAACACCAGTGTTATTTTAAAGTAGGTCCTCAAAGGATTTCCAGTTAGTAGCATTTTTTAGAACTTATCTGTGCCATATTATAAACTACTGTCATTTCTCTCTTGTATGCTCAGAGTTTAATCTGTTACTTGATAGTTGCAAAACTGCCAATGAAGAGGTTCCTGGGAGGTTATTAGCATGTTTCTAGTATCTGTGAGGCTTGCTCCTGGCTTCATGCTTTTATAGCTGTTTCTGATTCTTTTATCTCACAATTGAAAGACAGTGGACCAAGAAGGATGTTCCACCTTACTCACATCTAAAGGGTCAACCCATTGACCAGTTTTGAGGGTTGTCTAATAAACTTCAAAAACCTTAAAGTTGTCTAGCTGTTATTGAGGGCCAGGAACTCTAACTTGGTTAGTTCTCTCAAGTGATTTTCAAAGTAGGTTAATATCTCATTTTAAGGAATGGAGTTTGGTTATGCGGTGACAAGGAATGCCAAAACGCTAGTAAAGTGATTTTCATCTTATTCGTGATAGCTAGCATTGTCTTCAGTGCATACTATTTGTTAGACAAGGTCTTTCATTTATGCAATAAATAGTTATTGAATACCAATTACGTGCTAAACAACAAAACGGACCAAATGCTCAGCTTTCCTGGTGCTCACATACAGTCAGGGAGATAGATAACAAACAAAACAAATAATAAGTAAATTATAAGTGATAGAATAACAAAAATTAGAGAAGAATAAGTCACAGAAGGGGAATAATGAGTGCCAGAGGCAGGAGGGTACAAGGGGGCGCAATATGAAATAGTGACCAGGGAAGTCTCCAGTGAGAAGCAGCCATTTGAACAAGACTTCATGGCAATAGTAAGGATATTTACTGTATCACCACTGTCTCATTTAATCCACTCTGCTACTAGGCATTATTATTATCCCCATTTATATGTGTGTGTATACATATCTATTATAAATCTATATCTACACAAAGAGACTTACATAGAATTGGCCCATTTGATTACAGAGGCTGCCAGTCCCAAGATCTGCAGGTTAAGTAAGGTGAGTCAGCAAGCTGGAGATGAGGGCAGGCAATTCTAGTCCAAAGACGAGCAGGCTCAAGATCCAAGAATAGCCAATGTTTCAGTTCGAATCCAAAGGCCAGAGGAATTCCTTCTTACTCAGGGGAGGATCAGCCTTTTTGCCTTATGTAGGCCTTCAAGTGATTGGATGAGGCCCACCCACTTGGGGAGGGCTACTGATTTAAACGTTAATTTCATCCAAAATTATCATCACAGAAACACCCAGCATAATGTTTGACCAAATATATGGGTACCCATGACCCATTCAAGTTGATAAATACAATTAATCATCATAATTGTAAAAGTTCACTGTATAGCAGCATCTTAGTTTGTTTTATGTTGCCACAACAGAATACCACAGACTGGGTAATTTATAATAAAAAGAAATTTGTTTCTTACAGTTCTGGAGGCTGGAAAGTCCAAGGTCAAGGGGCCTGCATCTGGCAAGGGCCTTCTGGCTGCAACATCCCACTGTTGAAAGCAGAAGGGCAAGGAGCATGCATGATAGTAAGAGCAAGTTTGAGTTTATAACTAACCCACTCTCAAGATAACCAACCCACTCCCACGATCAGGATATCAATCCATTCCTGCAGCAGAGCCCTCATGACCTAATCATCTCTTATCAGGCCCCACCTCTCAACACTTTGGCATTTGGGGATTAAGCTTCCAACACATGAACTTTGGGAGACACATTCAAGCCATAGCAAATGGCTAAAAGTTTACCGGTGGCATAGGACAGGACAGGACAGGATAGAATAGGCTAGGATAGGATGGTATCACCAGAGAGACCCGGATTCAAAACCTGATTCCACCTTCTTTCTAGTTTGCGTGATTACATCCACTGATCTTGGGTTTCCTCATCTGTAAGGTGGGAATGGTCATGCCTGTCCCCAGGAATACTGGGAGAAATAAAAGCTCATGCACCCTCCCCAGGTGGAAGGGAACTATGCTAGGCACTTCCCATATGCGTCTCATTACACATGGTCTTCTCTAGGGCTCCTCCTTCAAAACCCTGTTATTTACAAACAGGCTAATCAGCCAGATTTCTGAGATCCAGAGCTTTGGCAGGGCAGGGAATGGAGGGTCAGATTGCTTTTCACTTTTTGGAGGCCAGGAAATATCTCAGTCCCCAAAGAAAGGAAAGATTCCTGCCAGGTAGGTGAAGCAACAGGTTTTCCACTTAGAATGGAGTCATTAAAGGATTGCAGAAACCGTGAGTCTAAGAAATGGGGCTGAGTTTTATATTTCTGATCAAAATAAGCTGAAAATTCTGATGGAACCATACAGACTAACCCTGAGTTAAGGCCTCTCAGTTTTGTTTTTCGCCTTGTAAAATGCCCCCAGGTGCTACAGAAATAAGATATGTGACTCCTTATCTCCTGTCCTCTTTACAGAGAGGGGAGTGGATGTGTCCCTGGGCCCCCTCTCCACCTCCAGTGCATCAAGGACAAAGTTCGCTTCTCTCACCTGTGCTTCTTCTCACAGGAATTTCAGCTCTTCTCTTGGCTTTGCCCACATAGCCAGCTGGAGCCGTGGCTCAGCCATGCAGCTGCCTGACCTTGTCGGATACCTTGTTTTTCTTTCCAGATCTTCAATTCCTTCATTTATAGAGGACTATTAATGTATACCTCTCAAGGCTTTATTCCTAAATGGAATTTATTGGATTCTTACCATGTCCTAGGCACAGGAATAATCTTAACATCTCTACGGAGGGATAGGCTTGTGGGCATGCAGCCTGTGCAGGTGCACGGGGCCCCGGGCTTGGAAGGGCTGTCTTGAAATTCTTAAGAACTTTTGAACAAAGGGCTGAACATTTTCACTTAGCATTAGGCTCTGCAAATTTTTCAGCCAGTTCTAAGGGACAGGAATTACTATTATTCTCCTATTGCAGATGAGAAAATGGTGTTGTAGAAAGGTTCAGTAACTTGTTCAAGGTCACATAACTAGTAAGTGGCACAAGAAGGAAGTCTCTTTCCAATCCATGCTTTTCATACTTCCACATAGTGCCTCCTTAGTGAGAGAGCTTAATTAAAAGCTATTAGTTAGTGCTTTATAATTCCACATAGCTTCCTATCTCCCAGGTCATCTTGGTCCTCACGCTGATGACACTTAGCCCAGCAGCTATTAAGAAATGACCCCCACGCTGCAGACGCATGTGGTTATTAAATACAGTGTCTTGTGAAGTATGCCACAATAAAGTCATTGCCCTGGAAGTTGGGTTGAGGCTCCTTTAAAGGGAGCAGAGTTGGGATGTCCATACCTGCTATCAGTCATCTGGGAAAGCCACATCAGAATGTAGATGGAGACTGTGATAACCTCCCATCCTGGAGGATCTATCTATCTGGTTCTTGACCACAGAATAATCAAGATTATCTCAGGCCTATTTGTGGGGATGGAAGTGGGGGTGGGATCATATGAATTGTGAGAATCGTGAAAAACTCCCTCCAGGAAGCAACAGAGCTTCCACCGCACCAGCCACTGGGGGTAGAGAGCAAGTCTCCAGAGACAGAATTAGAAATGAATCAAGGCTTGTGAATCTGGACCCAAGACAGGGACAAGGGTTGGGACAGGAGCAGGAGTCTGCACCTTGCCTCCCAGACTTGATTTTTATCTTTCCTTTTATTTATCCTTTTTGCTTTGTCTCTATATTTGGTTTTTGTTATTTGTTTTAATCTAGTAAGTCTAACTATGCCTCAAGAAACCAGGACAATAAACCTGTAACCTTGCTTGGGCCAGAGTTTGATAGGAGGGAGAGCAGTACGTGCCCAGGTAACTCTGCAGTGCACAGTGGTGGCAGATGAAATAGAATTCAGAGAGGTCAAGAAGAAAGAAATGGTCAAGAGGAAGAGCTAGGTCCTCCAGACTTCCCAGCTAGAGTTTCCCTCCTAAACTTTCAATGTGCACAGGAACCATCAGGACATCTCCTCGTGAAAAAGGCAGACTCTGATTCAGCAGGTCTGGGTGAGGCCCGAGGCTCTGCATTGTTGCCAAGTTCCCAGCTGATGCGAAGGCTGCTGATCTGTAGACTGCACACGGAGCAGCAACGTCCTAGAAGAGCTCCAGCCTTTTAGACTCGGGGCCATCAGTCAGATATGTTTTATTGAGGATATTTGAAGAGGAGAATAATGCCAATAGGCTAGTTTCAGGGAAGAACGCATCCCTTAAAACAGTGGTCCCCAACCTTTTTGATACCAGGGACTGGTTTCATGGAAGACAATTTTTCCACAGATTGGGGCAGGGCATGGGGAGGGGGCAGCGAGGGGCAGCAGAGCTCTGTGCCCGGATCCCTAACTTGCTGGGGGACTGACTGTGGGTTAGGGACCACAGCCTTAAAACAAAGCCTAAAAAGCTCTTGGGGTTATCACTGCAAAGAGAATGGCTAGGAGGAAAGAGAAGTTGAATATTTTTGTTGACAAGTTATGTTTCTATTTTGTAAAGTTTAGATTTTAGAAATTATTGAAAGCCCCAGATGTACCTAGTATCATTCTTGGCTTAGCAGGGTGTCTGAAATTCCCTCCATGAGGAATAACTACTATATTTATTATGGCACTATTTCTTCAAGAATGTCCCACTCGAAACAGTTGTTCTAAGGTATTAATTGATGCAAAAAAATAAGAGTTGTGTGATCAAATTAATTAGAGATGCAGTTAAAGTTGAACATGTTTCTTTACTGTGGGACTCTTCAGAGCGAGTCCAATGCTAACATACATTGTGAATAACTAAGACAGGAAAAGAAAAGACACAGCATTTCTGAATCTTGTTTGATTATAGAACTCCCTTTGTTTTCCTGTTTTTCTCTAGCTCCCTTCCTTTCTTTCTTTACTGGCAATTAAATGTTAATTGCATCAACAAAATGCTGGGGGTGGGAAGGTTTCTTATCTGTTTCAGCAGGGATTTATTTTTTTTTTTAAGTATTGTATTCATTGTCAAGTAGCAGGGCAGTGAAATGAACCCTCATACACTACCCATGTGAATTTAAATCAGTATCAGCCTTTTTGCAAAGTTCTTTGGAAGTATGAAGGAAAAACAATAAAATTATTTATAAACTTTTTTAAACAATATATTAACTTCCATGATTTTATATTTAGATCTTTTAATTACCCCAAATATAAAGCTTTCCCCCATAAAGCTGTTTGTTCTGCCCCCACAAACAAAATGGGAAAACTTGAATGCCTTTAAATATGGAAATGTTTAAGATTGTCTCTGATGCTGTCACTAGTGCAGTACTATACCGTCATTACAAATGCCTATGGAATCATACTCCAGTGTGCCTAGTTATTAAGCTAGATCAATTGCAAAAACTAGCTGCAATTCTTCACTTCTCCTATAGAGTTAATAATGTAATAGAAAAAGAAAAAAACACAGAACAAAAAGTTGTATCAACTAATGTGAAATTATTATAAAACAATTATGACCAAAAGGAAAATGATATACATGAAAATGGGATGAATGGTTGTTTTAAGGCAGCCAGCTTATTGAAATATTGACATATTTTTCATTATCTTTCTATACTTCTGCATTTCCAAATTTTCCCTGATGAGCATGCATTACTGTCATAAGGTTTGGCTATTATAAAAGTTGTTCATTTAGAAATATTAATAACTCATGAGTCTTATAGATAGTTGGCATCTGCCAGATACTCTAGTATCTAAACTAGTCCAAAAAAAGTATGTGTTCCAAAAATCATAAAATGTCTTATAATCTGTAAGGTGTTATAGTTTTTATACTTTCATAATTGTCAAATGCTCTAATAAGATGCCACGCTTTCTGCTCTAAAACTGGTAGGGTTTTTACATTTTATTTTAAGGCAAGAATGTGAGTATTAACCCTAAAAAGCTAACAAAGTTACAACCAACTAAAGTTAGTTAGTTGGTAACTAACAAAGTTACCAGTTTATTTATCATTAAATAATACATAATAGCAATAAGAAACACAAGCCCTCCCTGTGTCATATAACAACTGCTCACACGAAACAAGGCTGAGCTTTCATCTTGAATGGTAGCTTTGGAAATGGGGCATGTGCGGAGCAATCCTTGAACTGTTTACAGAGACAGTAACATGAGGAGCACATCCTCTCAGGATAAAAGCTGTTTTATGGTATATAAAGAAAGTCGTTTGAAAGTATGGCTAAAATTACAAAGGCTTTGTAGTCCTACAGCAACTTTCATCCAAGCATCTGAAAACATTTTACTGACATACACCTTTAATCTGCACAACCCCCTGAGGGTAAGTAGCAAGTTTTACTACCCCCATTTTACAGGTGGAAAAAGCAAGGCAGAAAGGTACCAGAAAAGAATACATATTAGTTAAATTTCTTTGGTTACAAGCAACAGAAAACAAGTGGCCAATTATGCAATAATAAGAGTTATAATTATTATTATAAAACTAAAATTAAAAATAAATGTATGTGTGTGCATATAAGGATATAGAAAAGCATGTGACTGTGAAAGAAGGAAGCCAGGTCTCTGAAGGGCCCTCGTTTGCAGGATCAAGTCTCCTAAGGAGCTGGTGACTGGATGAAGCAGCTGCAGCCATGTGTCTGTCACTCCATTCAAAACAAATGGAAGAGAGAGGATGCCCGAGAACCCAAGTTTGGATCACAGGCCAACTCTTTGAGTGTTGCACAATGTGGTTGAGAAGTAATTTGCCACAGAAAAATCAAAAAGAAGAAAATGGATGTCCAGCAGGCACAAAACCTCCTATGTGTATTTTGGGATGGATGGAAAGTAAGATTATTGCCCATCCATCGCTCATCACTCTGCCCTTTCTGGAATCCAACTAGAACTGGGAGCTCCGAGAAACCAGGAAGGGCCTAGGCAGTGTTTTTGAGCCCAGCCCACGGTCTGGCACAGGGTTGTGTTCAATAAAAAATCACTGAATGTCTGGATGAGCGCATGAACCATTTGGTATCTATGCAGTACTGGACAAAGGGTTGAGAAGTGACATTTGTCTCCCAATTCTTTCCCACCAGCTTCAACACGCTTCAACAATCCAGGCCATTTCCTCGGTTTCTAGGTTCCTTCTCGGTGGGTGATGACTTCTTCCCCACCCACCCAATGGGATGTGTTCAGAACTAGTTCTAGTGTCGCCTACCCAGAATGAGCTACATCTTCCAACAGGAGGCCTCTCCTGTCTCAATGTTCTTACCTGTTAAAAAGGAACACGTAATAATAGCTCTACTTTGTAGGGTTGTTATGAGGATTCATGGAGATAATATTTATAAAGCATTTAGAGTAACCCTGGCACATAGTAAGATACTATTTGTTAGCTGCTATCATCATCTTCATCCCCACCATCATCATCTTATATTATCATTGTTCTTGTTATGGAGACTGTATTTTTAAAATTTTTCTATTTTTAATTGTTGTGGGTACATAACAGTCACATACATTTATAAGGCATATGTGACGTTTTGATACAGGCATACGATGAGCAATAATCAAATCAGGGTAAGTGGGGTATCTGTCACCTCAAGCACTTATCCATATTTTGTGCTAGGAACATTTCTATTCCTGTCTTTTGGTTATTTTAAAGTATATCATAACTTACTGTTCACTGTAGTCAGTTTGTTGTGCTGTCAAATATCATTCATCCTGTCTATCTATCTATCTATCTTTGTTTTTGAACCCATTAATCATCCCCACTTTATCCCCCCTACCCCCACTGCCCTTCCCAGCCGCCCTTCCCAGCCTCCAGTAACCATCATTCTACTCTGGGTCTCCATTAGATCAATTGCTTTAATATTTAGTTCCTACATATGAGTGAGAACAGAGAGAGATGTGAGAGATTCATGCAAGATTTTTATTTCTGTGCTTGGCTTATTTCACTTCACATCATGTTCTAAAGTTCCATCCATGTTGTTGTAAATGGCAAATTTCATTCTTTTTGTGACTATATAATATTTCATTGTGTATAAATGCTACATTTCTTTATCCATTCATCCATTGATGGACACCTCAGTTGATCTCAAACCTTGGCTATTGTGATTAGTGCCTCAATAAATATGAGAGTGCCAATATCTTTTTGATATAATAAATACCCCTCCTTTCGATATATACCCAGAAGAGGGGTTGCTAGATCATATGGTAGTTCTATTTTTAATTTTTTGAGGAACGTCCATACTGTTCTCCAGAGTGGTTGCACTAATTTACATTCCCACCAACAGTGCACGAGGGTTCCCCTTTCTCCACATTCCCGCCAGCATTTGTTATCACCTGTCTTTTTCTTTTTTCTCCTGAGTAGCTGGGACTACAAGCATACGCCACCATGCCCAGCTAATTTTTCTATTTTTTTTTTATTTTTTTTTATTTCAGAATATTACGAGGGTACAAATGTTTAGGTTACATATATTGCCTTTGCCCCACCCGAGTCAGAACTTAAGCATGTCCATCTCCCATGGTGCGCACCGCACCGATTAGGTGTGTATATACCCATCCCCTGCTCCCTGTTCCCGTCTGATCAATGTTACTAGATCTTGCCTGTCTTTTTGATGAAAGTCATTTTAACTGGGGTGAGATGGTATTTCAGTATAGTTTTTATTTGCATTTATCTGATGACTAATGATGTAAGTACTATATATTTACTATCAAGAAATTCCCATTTATTGTTGCAGATTACCCTCAGCACAATCAGAGGTGGTATCCTTGTTCCCATATAATAAATACAGAAATGAAGCTCAAGGAATTTAAGTTATCATCTCACAGTCCATCAGCTACTAGGTGTCATCTTCCACTGCTTATGTCTAAGATTGTCTTCTTTTCCCTACATCTTGTTGCTTCCACCACCAAAAGGCAAAAAGCATCAAAACTGATGATTTGCAATGGTGTGATTCCAGGCACACAGAAGGAAATGCCTCTCCTGGTGACTCATAGCCCGTCTTGAAAAGTAAACTTTGCTGGCTGCCAGCTCCATTCACGACAGTCCCAAGCATTTTCCCCACTTGAGTCCCTTCAGAGTAGAGAAGTGCTTTCCCAGCGCCATGCACGGGTCCTGGCACTGAGTGAGGACTAACGCATGTACCTCAAAGTTCAAATACCCTACAGGAGAAAAACATGGAAAATGTTTCAGAATATTTCTATGGTTTGAATCCTTTGGAGAGTTACCTCTTCTTCTGCCCTCTTGACGTCTTTTGTCTTTTTTCCTCTTCTCCTCCTTAATGAGGGAACCCATTTTTATTTGGCTTTTTAAATGTTAATTTTCCTTACTGAGCCCTCTCTTTCAGCTGGTCTTTTCTCTGAGCCTAGCCTGTCCATCATGTGGCCACTTTCTTGTCCCATGAGCAGTACAAACTCAACATGCCCCAAATCACATTTTTCATCTCTGCGCATTACTCTTCCTCCCAAACTTGTTCCTCCTCAGATAATTTCTGACCTGTCTTCAATGCATCATCCACTAGACCAGAAATGCCAGGGTTATCTCTTTCCTCCCATCACTTTTCTTCACCCATCCATACTTCAAGGCTGCCAATTCTGTCTCTGTCAGTATGCTTATATTGTTTCTCTAATCTCTCTTCGCAATGACTTCCCTTCACCTCTAGCATGAACCCCTGCAAGAGTCCTCTTGTCCTACGCCATTTAAATCAATTTTCTACTGATGCAGAGTAACGTTCTGAAGCAGAGATGGACTAGCCATTCACCAAATTGGTTTCCCTTTTCTCCAGAGCAACAGCTTGGCTCTGTAGGAGATCAGAATATGCCACCCCAAAACATGCTTCTTTGTCATAAGGATTATTTCGAGAAACTCCAGACACAGGAGAAGTCCTGAAAACACAGTAGAAGCTACCCTTTATTAAGGGATATTTACATCTATAAAGGAAATCTCCATTTGTAAGGGTGTGTGTCTTAGTCTGTTTTGTGCTGCTATAACAGAATACCAAGATTGAGTAATTTATAACGAACAGACATTTATTTTGCTCATGGTTCTGGAGAATGGGAAGTCCAAGACTGAGGGGCAGCGTCGGAAGGCCTATCTTGCTTCATCATATCATGGCAGAAGGCATCACAGGGGTGAGAAAGGAAGGGGGAAGGCAAACTCATGCTTTATAAGAACCCCAGGCTTGGGATAAACCTACTCCCGTGATAATGGCATTAATCAATTATGAGGGCAGACCCCTCATGACGTAATTATTAATACCTTTGAAATATCCACCCTCTCAACACTGTTGCTTTGGGAATTAAGTTTTCAACCCATAAACCTTGGGGGACACATTCAAACCATGGCAAGGTGATTTCCTTTTTGTCCCAAGAGGAGAAGGATGACTAAATCACGAGAGACGCTCATCGATGGAGAAGATACAGACTTAAATCTTCATGACAAACCTTACCCTCATTCACTGTGCTTGTCCTGAGCATTTCCCCATAACAAGCCTTCCCCTTGTTTTTTTGTTTCAGTGGGTATGATATTTAAACCTGAATTCAAAGCCACCTCTGTGAGATTTACTCACTTATCCTTGGGTATCTTCCATGTCTACATGTTAATAAACTTCTGTGTATTTTTCTCTTGTTAATCTATTTTTTGTTACAGGGGTCTGTCCCAACTAAGAATTATGAAGGGTAGAGAGAAAATTATTTTTCTTCCCCGACAGCTACATTTCCCAGGCTGCCTTGCTGTTAGCAGCAACAGTGTGACTGAGTTGACTGAGCTCTGGAAAGTGGGATGCCATGTGGATGGAAGTGATGTATCTGCCCCAAGGCCTGATGCTTAAAAACTTTCTACACCAGTCTTCTCAGTTTCCTTGCCTGGTCTGCTGGCTTGATGTTAATGGCCAGACAGCTTCAGAAGTCATGTCTTGAAAAAGACAGAGCCAATGTCAACCTGGGGCTCTGAATACCTTCATTGAACTCAACCTTTGCTGTCACCAATTGGAATACATGGCACTGAAAAATAATATCGTATTACATGAAACCATTGTGGTTTTAGAAGTTATCTGTCATAACACTTAGCCTTACATTAATTAATATATCATTCTAAAGCAGAAATTTAACCTGCTTAAAACCTTCTGTTTTCTGCCCATTATCTTTGACATCAACTCCAGAATTTTCTGGCTGTGGCCTTGTCTAACTCTCTAATCTTATCTTGCACCATTAAGGTCACACATTTCACTTTCCAGTAATCTCCAACTACATGTAAATTCCCCCAGGATAGCTCACATACCTTTCTGTCTCTCTCTAACTATCCTCCTGGTATTTGAAGTATGTTTACTATTTTTTTTATCACAAAATCCACTTTCTAGGATTAGTTCAAGTACCATCTCCTCCAGGAAGCCCTCCCTGCCTCTTCCAGTCCAGGCTAAGTTCCATCCCTCAGTGCCTCCCTCTCCCTCAATGTATACCAAATTGTACCGGAGGCCTGATAATGTAGCCATCAGATCTACCCCACAGGCTGCAAGTGAGCAACACCAGGAGGGGTCCATGACCTACCCATCAGGATGTCCCAGCCTAGAACCAGTGCTCTATACAGCTGTCCCTCGATATTCATGAGGGATTGGTTCCAGGACCCTCCATGGATACCAAAATCCATGGATGCTCAAGTCCCTTATACAAAATGGTACAGCATTTGTATATAACCTGTGCACATCCTCTCGTATACTTTAAATCATGACTAGATTACTTTTAACCTAATATAATATAAATTCTATGTAAATAGTTATTATATTGCAATGTTTAGGGAGCAAGAAGAGAAAAAGCTGTACAAGTTCAGCACAGACACAACCATCTTTTATTTTATTTCAAATATTTTCGATCCATGGTTGATTGAATCCACAAACGTGGAGCCCATGAATACAGACGGCTAACTGTATATGCTTATTGGACTGAAACCTTTCTCCTTCCAGCTGACTTATTTCCAAGGCTTCTTTGTTCACAAGGCTTCTTTGTTATGCTAAAGCACTTCAAGAAAGCCTTCCTTATCAAGGAAATTCAGTGCTAGTCATTTTTTTCTGGGATCCCTCTCTTGCATTTGGATCATGTAAGAATCCCAGAGCTTACTAGATCCAGGAAAGGGGCTGACAGAGAGTGGGGTGGTAAGGTTGCAACAGCCTCAGAGCTCAGTTCCTGTCCCTAGCATTGCTGCTGCTGTAATGGACTTGCTCAGCTGTCGTGGACCACCCAAAAATGGGTGGTTATGCCAGTAGCTGCCCTCCCTCTGAACCAGCTCAGCATAGGGAATTTTGCCAGGATTCCTAAGGCCACACACTCAGCACTCAGGCCTCAAATGCCATCATAAAGCCACCTCCCACTGGGAACCCGCCCTTCAGCTGCAGCAACTCACTGAACACCCCCAGGACCATATCGTTGACCTAGCATCTGAAGACCTAACCAGCTCACCTACTGGGTTGTCACTGTCTTCAAACCTTGAAGAAGCCACTCTCTAGATTCTACGTTGATAGGACTATCCCTTCAAAGAAAAGAAAAAAACTGTTGTAAGTTTGGGATTGAGTTAGAGAAGAGCCTGCCCACTTCTTTTTTTCAGCCCTGAAACCTAAAAAGGCTATTAACTGCCTTCATGAAGAGTGAAGGAAATTCAGATCTCAGCAACACAGACTAGTTAACCTTGCTGGGAGAGGAAGGAATGCCTTTCCTTCATTTCCAATGAATCCACAGCAGCATCAGATGAAACACAGAGAGGTTTCTCAATTACTTTGCTATGGCATCTGTCATTTTGAACACCTACGATGTCACTAGGGCTAACAGGGCCCCATCCCTTAAGAAACTCATATCATGTTTGAGAAGCTGGGTGACTGAATGCAAAACCAAAGTACCGTGAAGTACAGTGAGGGCTGGGCTAGAAGGAAGTTCAAGGTGTGTAACAGATGCACAGTGTAGGCACCTCGCCCAGCCTGGCAAATCAGAAAAGGCAGCAGCAGAAATGAGCCTTAGAGAACCAGGAGCAGTTTGTCAGGTGAAGCAGGGAAATAGAGTGGGAGAGAAGAGGTGTGTTTCTTGCCTCCTTTCCATTTAAGCTATAAAAATATTCTTCCTCTTGTTAAAGAGAGGTTAAAGGAAATCACTAAAGGTCTTGAGCGTGAGAGAGATGTGATGATGGGACAGGCTGAAGGGAAGCTGAACCGGAGGCAGGGGGCTAGTCCCAAGGCTCATTCTCTGCTTTCTCCAGGACGAGTTGTGTGCTAATTATCACCTGCCCATCAAGCCACAGGCCCAGTGAGCTGTGATCACACAGCACTGAGGGGTCCTTGGCTTTTGCCTAAATTATTCCCAATCGGTTTCACTTGACAGAATACTTGGCTTCTCCCATCTTTAATTCTTTAGCAAATCCCCAGAATTCACCTGAGGTCCCAGCCCTGGACCTTTTGTAAGCTGGCCTCAGAGCCAGGGGTGTTCCCTTGACTGACGGTCCTCTCAGGGTGGGACCAAGGAGAGAGCTCTTAGGTGAAAGGGAAAAACCCACAGGGGCATGCAGTTCACCTTCGCTGAAGGAAAAAGCACATGCTGACCACAGTGCTGTGGCTTAAAGAACTATGGTGCTCCTTGACCATGAAGGAAGGATTTAGCTCAAATTTATGGTTCTTTTGAGACTGTCAGAAGCCAGAGTGAGTTGTAACCCTGCTTGGCCTGGGGGAGGGGAAAGTGGTTGGTGTGAGTCAGGATGGAGGGAAGGGCTCACTAGCATGAGGCTTGAAAAGGACCTGTGTCACCCAAGATGTTGGTGTCTTCTGATGTCTTCTGGTCACTTTAAGACTTTGAGGTAGGCCAGGGGCTAAAAAAGGGACTGCATGGTGGTCTCTTACTAATGAGACTAGATAACTAAAGGGGGGAGAAAAACAGGCCAGAGACAAGGCTGGCCCAGAGAACTCAGAACTCAGAAATCCAGGTCATCTTACAAAAAATAATGAAGAAAAGGTTGTGTTTTGTCTTTCCTCAAAAAAACAAACAAACAAACAACAACAACAACAAAAATGAGACTTGGTAGCACCATGGCATTGCAGAAAATGTATGAATGATCTTTAGGGCAAGATAGGTCTGCATTGGATCCCTGCCCGGCCATGCCTCAGCTGCGTGATCACGTGCAAGTTGCAGAATATCTCTGAGCCTTAACTTCTTTATCCATCAAACAGACTCCAAGCAACAGTCACAGCCACCACTCTTGAATAATTACTATGTGCCAGACACTGGACTTGGTGTCTTACTTGCATCATCTAAAATAGCTCCATCCCCATTTTAAAATAATATATTCATTTTAGGGTTGTTGGGAGGATTGAATGAGACAGCCCAGCAGAAGGATCCAACTGCCTAGCACAATTTAGGGACTAAATAGTTTTCTTTTTAAACTGCTATTCTCTAGGGAAGTGTAATTATCTTCAGATCTAGGTTTTCTCTGAGCATGTTTACTAGATAGACTTTAGTTGAATTTGTACATGACTCCCTTGTGAAAGAAAAAAATGCCTTTAATTTCGATCATTCTTGTCTCAGACAGCCTTATTTGCATTCTTCGCCAACATTAACTTCACACACACCATCCTAACTAATTATGATTTGTAACCTGTGATGTCTTAGCACTATTATCACAGGACATAATAGTGAAAAGCCAATTGGTTTAAGCAACAAGGAGAACTGGAAATAACCCTGTTTTTAATCTACTTATTCCTGTGAGACCTTGACGTTGGAAAGAGACAGCTCCTCTGGCTTTGCTAAGCTGACTTTCATGCCGTACATGTCATGTCTGTTTGGGGCAAGAAGCAGCACTTAAACTGGACTCTAACAAATGGGATAGTGAGTGGGGGAAGAGAAGAAAAGACTCTCCTTTGGGCATCAGAATTTTTCTCCTTTAAAGTTGGGATTCCTTGGGTGAATCTTTGAACATAGAAAAAGATAAAATTATACAATAATTTAAAACTACAGCTCCCTAAATGCCAGGATTGTGGAATTGTTTTTGTTTTGTTGAATTGTCCATGGATAAATAACACACGGAAATTGCTCCACAAATCACTGATAAATGAAGGCGGGAAGGGGAGAGAAGATTGAATTTGCACTGCACAGGGGAATTGCTGATTCCTGTCTGCCCCAGAGCTAAGAGAGATAGAAGGAGCAGACTGGCTTTGTGCTCAGATAGTTCTTGGGCAAAATCCAGGCTCTGCCACTAACCAAACTTGGACAAGGCACGTCACCTCTCTGAGCCTCCGTTTACTTATCTGTAAAAGCGGGACAGTAATACCTCGGTACTGTGCAGGACTATATCACATCCAGATTGACTGATAGATAAATAGTAGATTATTCATGTGAGAGTATCCTGCATAGTGTCTACTTATGAGGCACTCAGTGTTTTCTTTCCCAAAGTCCCTTAAATGGGAAAAACTCCATCCTCTTCATTTCTGCAGCACCTCCCTCCTATTTTTTCTTATTATAGAAAACTTGGGCTGTGTGTGTAGTTAAATAAGAAAGAAGGAAAGGGAGAAAGAGAAAGAGAGAGAGAGAAAGATACCCAAGAAGAAAAAATTAAGACCCTATAAAAACTTCCATACTTCTTCACTAAAGGAGGTATTGTTATTGCTGCTGCTCCTCCTCTTCCTCCTCCTTCATGCATTCATTCGAATATCTATGTCTATTCCTAGACTTGTTAACGTAAATTTGGGTACTGGGCAGCTTAGGAAGGCAGGATAATACAAAGGTTAAGGATCTGGGCTCTGAGGACAGATAGCCTGGGCTTGACTGTTGGTTCTGCAAACAATCAGTTTTGTAACCCCTAGTAAATGAATTAACTTCTCTGTGCCTTAGTCACTTCATCTGTAAAACAGAGACACCAACAATATTTACTTACTGAAGTTGTTAACAGTTGACATAGTAAAGTGCTTAGAATAGTGGCTGGTTCATAGTATTAATACATACTCACTGAATCTTTTCTTTTATCCCTATGGTTGACCTGATTTCACAGATGAATATGCAGGATCAGAGAGGCTGTGACTTACTCAAGGTCACACAGCAAGGAGTAAGAATAAAGCTTACATCTTCTGCCTCAGATCTACCTCTTCCTTCTCTGCACACAGCAAAAGGAAGGAGAAGGTTTACTCTAAGGCCCATAAGCAGAGACAGCTTTGGGAGCCACCATGAATGACGTGCAGCTTTTAGAGTGGATTGCTTGTAAGTTCCTGGAATAAGGAACTCATCTTAATCCATTTGATATTCCCTGTGCCCCCACAGTGTCTGGGACAGAGTAAACGCAGAGAGAATATTGGTGGAATAAACAGATAAAGAAATCAATGAGAAAATTGGGGTTAGGAATCATAACAGTATTAGGGCTTCAGGACCCTCATTAGTGAACCAGGTCCTGTCCATTAGTCGAGAGGTGGGAATCTAGAATTCTAAGGCAGAGAAGGAACAGACAGCCCCACACTAAGAAAGAGATGCTCAGGTGCAACTTATTGGAAGGGAGAAGGGTGCACTCTTCTCGATTTTGGAGATCACATCTACTATGAGGTGTGGCCTGGAAGCTGGGCTTGTAAATGAACTTACAGCTTCCTGCAAGGCTTAGCTCCTGTCTACAGCCACTTTCACCCAAGCATGGCAGACAGCAGAAATCAAACATTTAGCCAGAAGAAGCAATTGCCAGAGTTGCCCTAGTGAGAAGGAGAAGTCTTTTCATGGAAACAGCTACGTTCTCTTCTCATGCCAAGTTGTAATAAGCATCATATTTGTGGTTCACAGGCATCTTCCTTTCTGTGACCACACTGAAGCCCCCAAGACGGCTACAAGGTAGGAATGGCAGAGTCAATGATCCCCTCTCACAGGTGAAGACTGAGGGGCCATAAGCAAGAGAGACTTGCCCAGGGTCACTTAGAGAGCTAGGGTCAGAAGCAGGCCCTGACAGCCAACTCATCCTCATTCTGGATGCACATGTGGCAAATCCCACTGCCCAGGCTGTCTAGTGGGTTGACAGGATTCTCCAAGCAATTAGAACTTTTCATGATGGCTTGCAATGTCCCATCAGGGAATGAGTCCCCATCACTGGAAATTTCTAAGCAGGCTGGTGACTATAAGCATCCACATTTAAGGAGAACACTGTAAGGCTGGAGCGAGCCCTGGTTAACAGGGTGGACCAAATCATTGGCTCCCAAACTCCCAATACATTAGAATCATCCAAGGAACATTTAGAAAATGCAGGTCCATTGGCCCCCCTCCTGGGTATTCTGATTGCAAACATTTTTGATGGAGCTCAGAAACCTGGATTATTCTTAGAAGCACCGAGGTGTATTAGTTTGCTAGGGCTGTTGTAACAAAGTATCACAAATTGGGTGGCTTAGATAAAAAAATGCATTGTCTCATAGTTCTGGAAGCTAGAAGTCCAAGATCAAGGTGTTGGCAGAGTTAGTTCCTGCTGAGGGAGAATCTATTCCATGCCTCTCTTCTAGCATCTGGTGTTTTCTGGCAATCTTTTGCTTTCCTTGTCTTATAGTTGCATTATCCTGATCTCCTGTCTTTACCTTCACATGACATTCTCCCTGTGTACATGTCTGTGTCTCAGTTTCCTTATTTTATATGCTCACAGTCATATTGGATTTGGGCCCATCCATCCTAATGAACCTTATCTTCAGTTGACCATCTGTAAAGACTCTATTTCCAAATAAGGTCCTGGGCATTAGGACTTCAACATCCTTTTGAAGGACACAATTCAACCCATGACACCAGATGACGTCCATGTGCAGCCAGTATCGTAAGACCAGAGCTTTTCAAATGGATTGTATGTAAGAACCCCCAGGGGATTTTGTAAAACTGCAAATTCCGGTTCAGTGGGTCTGGGGGACCTGAGAGTTTGCTTTTTGAACAGGACATACTGATGGCACAGGTTCAGAGACCACACTTTGAGTAGTGAGATCCTTTTCAAGACAAGATTCCTATGAGATCCAGAAATGATTGCCAAGCAAATGGAAGCTCTTTGCCTCATTTCTCTAGTAAGAAAGGCTTTTAGAGAAAATTTATTTTACTTTATTTTATTTATTTTTAATCTCACAACTAAGCAGACAGCAAAAAAAAACCTGCAAGTACAACTCTAGATCCTCCACGCCTGTCCCAGAGAGAGAGCAGGCTGCTAAGAGCACCCATCCCCGGGGTGGAAGGAAAGGATGGGGCTCCAACGCTCTAGAAAAGGTTTTCCTCACTCTTACCCCTCCTTTCTCTCCACTTTGGCCCGTTTAATCTTACATATTCAGGGTTATTTTGTTGTCCTTGTACTGCCCTCCTTCCTCCCCACCCTGCGCCCACCCCATCCCACCACCACCATCTGTTAGCCCAACCCAGCCTTAACCCGGGGCGGATGCAGCCGGCTCCCCGGAACTGATGGCCGCTGGGTCACCCAAGTGACTCCCCAAGTCACCGGCCAAAATGTCACCGCCCGACAAGGCCAGCCCACAGCTGCGGAGGAGCCCACCCTGCCATCGGAGCCGGCCCCAGCCGCCGCCGGGGAAGGTGTGCCCCGCCCCCGCACGCGCCTGCGGGTGTCACCGCGCCCACAAAGGAGCTGCGCAGCCCGGCACAAAGACGACAGCTGCGCGGCAGGGCCGGCCTGGCCGCCGCAGAGGGGCGGCCGCCCGCTCCTCACAGTCTCCTTAATTTATTTATAGATGCGCTGCCTCTTTATGTGGCCTACTTAAGGACGCCTTTCCATAAATACATAGAAACGGATGTTATTCTAGAACCCACCAATAATAGACACAGCTGTAGAGGTTGTTGCTGGATTAACAGCCCGGCCTCGCTATCATCACCCCCTCTTCCAAAAATAGACAATAAAATTAAAAGTGCAGTGTGTTTTGTTTTGGTTTAAGCGTATGCAAGAGAGAAATCCTGTTTAACAAGAGATGCTTCTTTGAGAACAAAGGCAGGAATTTCGTAGGAAACAGAAAATTCTGAAGCGAGGCTCTACCTTTGCAAACCAAAGAGGCTGAAGCTGGGCCCTCTGGGCTCCTTAACTAAGAGCATCTGTTTGACCCAGACACAGTCGTCTTCTTCCGGGAGCCACACATGATTCATTTCTCAACAAAATATGATGTGCCAGACACCATTCCGGCTCTTTCTGATCCGCTTACTCGTTCGGGGCGTTGGCCCAGTAACTGCTCTTTGGAGTCGAGGGGCTGAGAAAGAATCAAATCACCACGGAGCTGTGAAAAAGCCGCTGGCCCGAATCCCTTTGTTATTTCTCCCAGTTTGTTCTACAGACCCTTAATTCTATAATCTGGCTGTAATTTGGCGCTGTGTCTCTCCAGCATTCTTCCCTTTATTCTGCCCCTTTCTTTTTAATCGATTGACTCATCTGTAATTGGATTTTCTCTGGCTCTTACCAGCTATTAGAAGTAGCTGTGCGTGTGCGCGTGCTTTCTAACTGGGCCACGATTCCTAGTGCCTCGCAATCTTCAATCTAAGTATAAATTCAATTCCCTGATTCCTTGGGAGGCAGCCGGGAGTTGCAGAAAGAATACACGCTTTGGAAGCAGACAAAATCATACCATGTTTTGTTTGGTTTGTCTTGTTTAAGGCTGACATTTATCGAGTTCATGCTATGTGCCAGGCGTTCTTCCAAGCACTTTACAAGCATTCATGACCCTCACCACATCCTTTTAGGGCAGGTACTCTTATTACTCCATTTTACAGATGAAAGCAAGGAGACAAAAGGGGGTTAAGGAACTTGCCCAAGGCCCCACGCCAGAGCTCTTGATCATGATGCAATTTTCCCAAGCTTTGCCCATTTCAAATCCATGTGAACTTGGACATGGCTCATTTTTTTTTCTGCCTCTGTTTCCACATCTGCAAAACGAATAAGAGTTGGTTTCCCTCACAGGGCATCTGTCAGCATGTACTGAGGGCTCAGTGCCTGATTTGCAGTGGGGATTAAACACACTGTCCTAGATCTCAGTGCTAGGACAACGCCAGGGAGTCCAGTAACCCCTGGGTGGTGGATTAGACCAAAGACTAAATAAGGGAACCCTAGGAGCAAGAGTCCAGAAATAGAGTGCTGTTCCCTGATGTTTATGAACACTCTGCAATCTTTACTTTGAAGGAACACAAACAGAAACCAAGCAGATCACTTAGAGAATCACTACAAAGATTCTGCTGCTGACAAGCAGGGTGGCTTTACACAAGTCACTTCCACCTCTCCAGCCCTTCGCTGTCCTGAATGTAAAATGATAGGGTGGAGCTGCTGATGACTGAGACCTCTTCTGCAGCCATCTCAGGGGACAGGCTGGGTGCTGTCACCTCGAGGCTGTGTGTACAAAGGTATACAGGGGTTTTAAATATAATTACCAGATTCCTTTTTATATTGGGTTAAGATCTATTTTTTAAGTCAAACTTTCAAAATCAATCCCAGAAACTATGAATAGAATTGGTTCCACCCCACACCCTCCTGCTGCCCTTCTTTCTACCAGATCCTCTTGCTGTTCAGAGAGACACAAAACCCAACTTTGTCACTCAAGGGGTGGAGAGAGGAATTAATCTCTTCTGTAAAACTGCAGAGTAATATAATTTCATAACTTCCAACATTTGGCAAGCTCCACAGGCAGTATTTGCAAAAGCCATTTTGCAATACCACTTTTGTTATCACTTCAGTATTTTTGAGTCTTTTCCTTGGGAAATTTCCAATGTTTAAAATTGTACAGATTTTGAGATTTATTCCTAAATTTCCCCAAAACCACATCATTCAAAAGGTAACACTCTTTTATAAATTAAAATGTGTGTATTAACTCTGATACAGCTAAAAAATATAATCTGATCGAACCATAATTGCACAGACTAATAATTACAGTATTGTTTGAAATCATTGGTAATTCTCAGAAACTTACATATCCAACTGAGGAGTTGAGTCAACAACTCATGGTATCTCAACAGTACTCTAGGTACTGTTAGGTAGGTGCTGGAGGGAGCAGGGAGAAGGGAGTGACCTCAAGTGGACATGAAATGTTCTGAAATTCTGTAATAAGGTTATACAACCTTGTGAAGCACTAAAAATCACTAAATTGTACACTTTAAAAGAGTGAATTTTATGGTATGTGAATTATCTCAATTAAAAAGCAAGAAAAAAAGATTGGTGGAATCCTTCGTACATTGAGTCAATAAACTATGATAGAGAATTTAAAAAACGATGTTATAGAAATGCACCTGTTGACATAGAATAAAGCTCAACATATTAAGTGGAAGGAATAATCATGCTCCAACTGAGCAAATATGACCCATTTTGATGAAGAAAGACCTAGAATATACACAAATTATTAACTGGTTATTTCTTAGATTACAGGTGATTTTTATTTTCTTTTTGCCTCTCTAGGGATATATACTTTTTTTTTTTAATTAGGGGAGGGAAAAAAGAAGAAAGTAGTTCCAGAGGGCGGGGAGGATACATGACAGATGGAAAAGTTTTACTTTAGACCTTCCGCCAACCAAAAGTGAACAAGCGTCAACAATGTTTTGCTTTGTGCTGTGTTCCGGAACAGCCCTCATCTGCAGGCAATAGGACAAACACACAGGACTTCAGTGTTTACTCATCCCTTTCACTTTGGGAAAATGAAGGGACTGTTCTCCTCCTGATATAAATTACCAACAAAGCCAACTTCACTTGGCGACCTCTTTTTGATAAACATAACTAAGATTCACCTAGTATCAAAGAGACCTTCTTAGATCTGTTACTAGTGATTTCTGGTTGGTTGGTTCTGTTTCATTGACATCATGACATTGACATCTCCTTCCTATCAAAAAGGAAAGGAGAAAAAATACGGTGTTTTCAGAGTACCTGCTATAGATTAGGTATGTTTCAGGCAGTATTGATGGAGACGTTAACTCAACATCAACAACACGTCCAGGAGGTGAGTGTTGGGACCTGCTCTTGTCGGAGACACAGAGAAGCTGGGAGGACAGCCTCCCCCGAGGGTGGCCGCAGGGCCAGAGGATGAATGCCAGTGCGTCTGACTCCCAAGAATCAAGTTCTAATCCTCTACAGCCCTCCTCTGCTTTTGTTCCCACAAGGTCCTTGTAGCCAACTAATTATCAAACAGAACCATAGATTTCTGAAACAGCTTCTATGAAATGAAATTGATCAGCTGCCAAATGACTCACTTACTGAATTGCTAGTGCTCAGCGCTGACCTTCCTCACTGAGGATGAAGCCGCCAGCACACACGCACTGTATGTGCTGAAAACATAATATTAGAGGGAGAAGGAGGAGGGGCCAGGGAGGAGGGGGAGGGGAGGAAGCCAGCCTCTTTCTCTTGCTGGTCCTCCACCCATCAAGGGCTCCCCCTGGCCCCTGCCCCCTCCCCCTAGCCCTGCAGTTGGTCCCATTATCCCTTCCACCCCAGCTAATTATAGTCACTGATTACCTAACAGCAAGCCCTACTGTCACCTGCCTTGGCCTGACAGATTATGCCATCTGGGCCACGTGGCCAGGGTCTGAGAGCCATGAGAGGTCACAGAGAGGGGCAAACGGCTCTGAATGGGAAGAAATGTGTTTACAGCCCTGACAGCTGACTGGGCCATTAAAGGGGCTTTAGCTGTGTGTTCCCAGCTGAAACCCCTCTCCAGGGGCCTCGCCACCCAGCGCTATTAGCTGATGGGATGTGGCTGTATATAGCCACAGTTTCAAATGTGGACATGCTATGGGACCACACCCTATCCTAAAACGGGGGGTGGGGGAAGGACTCAGGAGAAAACTGTGGGCTAACAGTTGTTTGAGGTCCTTGTTGAGTAGACACCAGAATATACCTGCAGAGGAAATGCTCCACTGGCCAGCATTCTGAGAAAGCGTAGTATCTAAATACATTTTCCATTTCCTGTGTTTATTGTACATTACCTTAAATATTTGCATGAAACACACTTTATAAAGTTAAATAAACTCCATATGGTGACTTCCATGTTATTAACGATTCTTATGTCCTTAGCAGCAGACATCTGTCTCAAACTTTAATGTGCCTAAGTATGACCTGGGAATCTTACTAAATGCACATTCTAAATCTGTCCATGAGGGGAGGGGCAGGGGTGGTAGAATGCAGATTCTGTATTTCTCAGGAGCTCTTAGAGGAAGCTGAAGTCACTGGTCCATGGAATCAGTTAGTTCTTGAATGAAATTAGTGAATTAACATTATATAAAACCCCCATGGATTAGTATTTCTCAAACTGTGTACTACAAAATACTAGTTATACAAGAAAGCTGCCTCCACATCAACAGGTTCTCAGCCAAGTAAGTTTGGGAAGCCCTATATACTTTGGGTCCCCAGGAATTCACAATGCACATGATTAGTATCTTGGAGCTGAGAAAGCCTGTAGTGATCTGTTCCACTTTAGATGTGAACAGTTTGCATTCTACTAAAAGTTTGGTACTCTATGCCCTAAATTTTTGTTGCAATCCTTGCTGAATATTTCGTACTATCCTGATTGCTTAACCTGTCCAATAATTTCTAGAGTTGGAAAATGCCTTCCCAGCCATACATGGTTACTGACATGGAGCACGCGCACACACACACACACACACACACACACGGAAGAAAGACTTTGAGACTGCCCATATGAGGTACTGTCATAAAATTTGGGCATTTTGGCAGATAGTTCCCTTGGACAGCTTCTGAGTATAAATGAGTACAGCCTGCCTGGCTTCCCCTACTCCCAGCTTGAGGAGGAAGCAGAAATGAATGAGAAAAAAAGCCAGGGAAAAGCCCGTAGGAAGCGGGATCCTGAGGACTGCAGATGCAGCTGGTCTGGAGGCCTGATGGCAAAGGCCGGGAGTTTACAGAGTATAGGAACAAGCGTTATCAAGACTGATTTGCTTGAAATATAACTTAAAAAAAATGTTTGCCAAATTTCTTTCTAAAAATGTTTTTACAGGACATCATGAAATGCACACCATATAATAGCAAATAGAAACTAAAGCATATGACAAAATGGAAGATACAATGTGATCACAGCTTGTGTGTGTCCGTGTGTATAAGCCTGTGTGGGGGGGTGTGCACACTCGCAAGGGACCACGCACACGACTTTGAGGGAATATGGTTGAATCATTAAGAACGTTAACTTTGGGGTCAGGCAGTGTGAGGTTCAAATCGCAGCTGGTCCAAGTTTCTTAACCTTTAATTTGTATCCTCTGTGAGATGGGGCTGACAATTCCCACCTCACAGGCTTATGTGTGAATTAAATGAGATAATGTCTGGCAAGCACTTAGCACGTTGCCTGGCTCAAATTAATCACCCACCAAATGGGAGCTATGATTGTAATTAATATAGAAAAAGACTGGAAGAAAACGCACAAAATGTTAGCACTGGGTCATCTCTGAGTGGTGAGTTAGAAATGATTTTTATTTTTTTGTACATTTCTGTATTATTCAAAATTATTCAAAGGACGAATATAATTTGTAAAATCAACAAATTATAAAACAAGCTTTGTGAAGTAAAATGTTAATTGTAGTCTTCTGATTGGTAAAATGTGAGTCATTTTTATTTTCTCCTTTATGCTTTTCAATGTTTCTCAAATCGTCCACAATGCATTAGTGTTAACAATTTTTTAACATGAAAGTCAAGCTCATACACTTTTCGATATTTTGGAGAAATACAGGAAATCCCTGAAAAGAAAGTAAAAACATCACTTATAGTCCCATAATTTTTTTTGTTTTTATTATTCTTTGTTTAAATTTATAAAGTACAAATTCACTTTTAAATGACTGGTCCACTAGAATTGTGCAGTACACAACATGGACAGCCATATTTAATGGTCCTTAAATAGTCTCCCACTGCCTATTTCCCATCCCACTCCCCAGAAAAAGTCACTAATAAGTTTGATATAAATTCTTCCAGTATAAGACACACATGTACATGTATGTGTGCTCATATGATTAAGTAAACATATCTATGTAAGAAAATTCAAGAAAGATTTTGAAGGCCCCTTAAATATAATGAATGTAGACACAATAAGTCCCTCAAGATCAACTCTAGGAGGGAGGGCTCCTTTTTCATGTTCTCCATGTGTGAATTTAGTGTAGCAAATGTGCATTGAGCACCTACTCTCTTCTAGGCCCTATGCAATTTACTAAACAAGGATGAAGAAGACACAAGCTCTCTGGTCTCAACTAACTCCCAGTCTATGACAGAAATGCACATACTACAAATTTTTGCAGTGCCATGGGACAGATACCATAATAGAAGCTGATGATAGGTCCAGAGGCAGTAAAAACAGAGTGAATCCTTCCTTCTGTAGGAACTCTGGAAGACTTCCTGGAGAAGGGCCCCTCTGACTTGAGTCTAAAAGGTTATAAATCCTGGTTCCTATGAGATCTATGCAACTTGAAGTTCCCCCACTTTCATCACGTCCATTTGGGTCACTGGTCTTGGGCTTGGGCTGGAACATGTTCCCATACTTCTCCTCCTGGCCAACCCCTACTCATTCTACCAAACTTAACCAGAAGTCACTTTCTGGAAGCCTTCTATCACTACTTAGGCTGAGGGAGGTGGCTCTTCTTTCAGTGCATGAGTCTTTATCATAACGTACCTTACACTGCTTAGGTACACGTCTGTCTCCCTACAGGACTGGAAATGATCTTTGTGTAATAGGGCAGGACTCAACACCTGAGGACAACTGAAGACCATACCTGGTACACAGTCAGTGCCGAATAAGTGTTGCCTGAGAAAAATAGTGCTAGAATAGCATCACATTGGACCCATAATACTTATGGCCCCTGCTAGCACAAAAACACATTTGTGCTAATTAGAAAACGCCTCTATGGAGCCAACCAATTAGAAAAAATGATCCTTCTAGGAGCACATAGTTCCTCAGGTGCATAGTTGAGCAACCAGACAGTACTTTTGTGCTTATTGGAAGAAGTCGCTGTTCATCCTGGCTGCTCCTCCAGGTTGAGCAGCCCTGAGCAAGTAGAGCAGAGGCTGGGTTCCAGTCCCATGCTGGAGACACAGACCACCACTGTCCATGGTAGCCCTGATGACAGGGCAGTGAACAGGGTAGAGTTCCTCCCCACGAGGAGCTTAAAATATGTTTAATTCAGCAGTCAAGTAAACACACATAATGAGGGAGTACTTAAAAAATGCAGAGCGAATGAATGAATGGAATGTTACTAATAAAAAAGAATGAATTTTCTCAGACTGAGTGCTCTTACTAAGGTCTGCTTTGATTGAATCCTCACGTGGAAGGTTCTAATTCTTTTTCTTCCTGGCTAAAGGTTATAAAGGCCTTGAGCTTGTTTTCAGCAGGTTGAGTTTCCTGGTACACAGGACTCCAAGGGCAGGTGGAGCCTGAATCAGCATTGCCAGGGCGCTGCCAGTGATTTTATGTAAACTGATTCACCTTTGCTTTGGCCGGGATGCTCGTCAGTATGCCCTTGTCTCTCCCCACTGCTTTTAAGTGAGGTCTTTAATACAGATGCACACCATTTTATGTGGGCAGAAGCAGTGATTAGTAGCAGCCTCACTTGGGTGTCTCATCTGGAGGGTGGCAATGAACAAGATCTGACCCCAGTGTTATCCACAGCACTTTGCACAGGGTAAGCACTCCCGATGTCCTGGAAGAGTGTTTCTAAGCTAAATCTCCTATTTGGTAGATAAGATGAGCAGATCACAGGGCAAAACAGATGTGGCAATCACCCAGGAAGCTTCAGTGAGTTGCCCAAGGTTATCTCACCAAGCGTGAAGGGCCAGGCTCTGGCTCTGGAGTCACAGGCCTGACCCTAACCGAGGGCTCTTAAGTGCCATGAACAGACAAATGGCCACCAGGGGGTGTCTCTAAAATGCCTCTGGGGTCCTCAGACATCAAGAACAGTAGAATCAGCAGTGTCATCAAAGAGCAAATTATAGCCCAAGGTGGTTTTAAAAGCCTGTGGGACCAGCCTTTTGCTTAGCGATTGCACAGCCTCCACTTTGCCTTATGTCAGGGCTGTTGCAAAACTGCCCTTACGAGGCGGTCCAGACTCACCACCCCCTATCTTGTTCAACTCACTCTGAATTTTTTCCCCCAGCCAACCCTGGAATCATACCATCCCTCTGCAAGAAAGACATCCTCATCTCTCAGACTGTCAGCCAGAGGCAGCCCCAGCTCCTTAGCCTGGCATTGGAGAGGCTCTTGGAACTGGAACCCCACATTCCTGCCTTTCCATATCTCCGCAACACCCCTCTCCACAAAGTCTCTGCTTTAGCCAGAAGGAGGCCTTTCCTGCCCCCTTTATACTTGATCTTACTTTCTCCCAGCCCTACCTTGGTGATTTTTCCCTGCTCAGAACTGCCTTTCTTTCTGTCTCCACCCGTGCATATCTGTTTTTATCATTCAAAATTCAGCTCAAACTCCACCTGCCTGTGCAGCCTTCTTGGACCCCTGCAATTGAAGGCACTGGTTGGATTTTTGGCTTCCCACAGCCCTCTTGGAATCTACTTTGGATAGGGCATTTAGGGGCTCACTCTCATACCATCGCTTGTCTTTATCTGGGTGCAGTCACATCTTCTCAGCTAGACCTAAATTCTTTTAGCAAGAAAACCACATCTTCTTCATCAACATAATGTGGTTGACAAAATCTCAGGCTCTGGAGTCACAGGTCTGTTTCTAGCCCTCTAACTTCCTTTACTAACTCTCTGGCCTGATGCAAGCTTCCTTTCCTGACCAAGTCTCCGTTCTCATCTGCAAAAGGGTGATAATAATGACTATGATGTACAGCTGTGTGAGGTTCATTAGAAATACAGCAAGAGTAATTATAAATGACCTGGCCTAGCAAGTGCTCAATGCATCAGTTACTGTTACCCCATGAGAAAGCAGGATGCATTCAGGGAATTGCACTGGCTGTCTAGTGGCTGGAGCTTGGGCTGTAAGAGGAGAGTGGACAGAAGTGAGGCCGGAGAGCTAGCCCAGGTCCAGGTGATGAAAGGCCCCCTAAGCCATGCTAAGGAGTTTGGACTGATCTTGAGGACAAGGCTAGTCATCAGAAGGTAGTAAGCAGGGTAAGGACTGATCTGATTTATACCTTAAAGACTTCCCTGGCTTCTGTGGGAACATGGTTTAGAGATAGGGCAAATGGAAGTCAGAAAAACAAGTTAGGGGGCTGTTGCAGTCATCCCGGTGAGGGCTGATGAGGGTGTGAGGTGGTGACCCGAGGTGATTTATTGCATGCCATCTATCTAAAAATAGTCATGAGATGTGCCAAGGTTAATGAGACCCAGTCTTTGTCCTTGGGGAGCTCATGGTCCGTTGAGATAGATAAGAAAACTAAGAAAATGCATATCATGAATGGAGAATAAATAATAGGGAAAGAATTGTGCACCACTTGGAAGCAAAGAGAAAGAAACACCATCTGCTTCTGACGGGATGGGGGCTCTAGGAAGCCTGCAGGGAGGACACAGCCTGGGAAGCTCTGTCTTTTCTGAGGGATCCTCTCTGCCATCTTTAAGATAACTCAGCTGTAAATGATATTGGAATATGGTCCACTATCTGAGGACAGGAATTCTCACTGTGTAGCATGGAATAGTAGAGGAGATGATGGGAATCCTTTTCAAGAATAAGATCCTATGAGTTTTCGAAAATTTCTAAATTCCAGTTTCATTTCTATGCTTTAAATCTTTAATCTCCCCTTTGTGCCCTAATGTCAGTGTTTTGCATTTTAGAGGGCAATTATTTGAAGAGGGACGATAACTTGTTCTTCTGTTTTATTTATTGATCTATCTTAAAAGATTCCCTAAGAAACTTTTTTAGCAGAAAACAGGGGCTCTGAAATAAACTGGAATTTAATGTTGTTCCATTAACATTTCAGTAGATGCCAGCAAGAAGCTCCAGCAGATAATCGCATACAAGGGAAGCAAATGGGTGTGTTTGCCTTCCACAGGCCTTCCTGAAAGAAAGTGTTTCGAAGTGGGTTCTGTCACCAAAAATTATTTGGAATTATTTGGTCTCCACCATTATGAATTGAAATAATGTTTACGTTTGGACGAATGGTTTCTAACTGGGTTGCCCATTAAGTGACCTAGTGCAGGAGCAGTGATAAAATGGAACCTGATTTAAAAGCCTCAGACAGGAAGGCAGTGATTAGTTGGGGAAGGTGAGAAATACTCAACTCCCAGTTCCTATCTTCAGCTGTGCCAGAAAGGGGCCGGGCAGCCAGGAACTGAACCAGGGGTGCCCACAGTGCTAATAAAAGCCCACTCTTTTATAGAACGTTTCAAAACACTTTCTCACGCACCATCTTGTTTGATCTCACCACCACCCTGAGAGGGAAAAGGCAGGCGCCCTTGCTGCCCTCATTTTACAGCTGTGGAAACTGGAGCTGGGATTCAGATGACTCACGAAGGGCACACAGTGAGGGCATGAAGGGGCCACAACTCAGGCCAGCTCTAGTGACCCTCAACCCTGTAGTCTGGCCAATACACCACAAGGCCTCTCAAAAACCTTTGAACAATGACGGCTCAAAGGAAGGGGCCTTGGCGATGAACGCAGGTATAAACGTAGCTGGTACGCCAGTGGGTATCAAAGGATCACACAGAAACAACCTCACCTGCTGCTGCCGGGGAATAGCCATAGTGAAGCCACTGGTGCAGCCCACCAGGGCAGCTGTTTGCAGCTGGAGCTCTAAGCAGGCCATATCTCACTTGCCACAGGCCAGGGGAACCCAGGAAAAGAAACTACACAGAGGAAGCCCTCATATAAGTGGGACTGGAAGCAGAGCGACAGGGTTTTGGTAGAGAAAGGCTGTTCTTTGAAGCAGTGCATAAGGCAACACTCAGGGCCCTCCTGCGGTTACATGAAAACAAATCTTTTCCCATCACCATATTGATAAAGGGGCTCACTAATCCATGAGAGAGAAAAACTGGAAACTCTATCAGACCCCACTAAAACATGACCTCTCAAAGATTTCCAGTTGGCCTTAGGATAAAACGTAAATTTCTTAGGAGGATCCACCACACCCTGTGAGGTCCCTCCTTTGCTTACCTTCTCAGTGGCACCTCCTATCACATCCCACACCTGACATATACGCCCACAAACACCCCACACATGACCTATGCCGCCGCTCAAGGTATGTGCTGCTTCACTTCGTTTGCTATGATTACTCTCTCATGTCTAGGCCTTGGCCTGTGCTATCACTTCCCCCTGCTTAATTTCCTCCCTCCTATCCCAGTTGCCTAACTCCTACCCTGTCCTTCAAGTATCAATCCACAGGTCACTTCCTGTAGGAAGCATCTCTCCAGCACCTCCACCCTTACCAGGCTAAGTTTGTCCGCCATGCTCTCCCGGCTCAGCCTGCCCTTCCTCACACCTCACTGCAATTGCCTGATTCTTATTTCAGCCTCAACACCTGGAGATTATGTGGTAGCACCACGGACTGCTGGCGTACTCACTATGGTAACCTCGGGCTGGTCACTGTAGTATTTGCTGAGTGATAGAATAGATTAATTCTTTAATTAATTTAGCTGGTAGTAAAATGTAGTAAACAAAAAGCATTTCTCCTTTATAGGTGGTTAGTTCAGTTGGGCTCAGCTCAACAGAGATCCGGCTGGGCAACCCTCCACGTCATGCTACATAACAACTTGATTAGACTATTAGAATCAAGGTTCTGCCGCATAAATGAGCAACAGTTCTATTTCCAGAATTTTGTCTTAAGGAGGCTCATTTCTGTGTGGGTGTGATCCAAGTTACTAAGGGCTTTAAATAATTGGGAAAGACATTATCTTTGGAAAGTAAAATCCAGCCCCTGTACCTTGGTTCTCGCCAAATATCTCCCACAACCCACATTAAGTGGATTACTTTGTCCTTAATCACATGCTAAATGCCTGCATCTGTGGCTGGCATCGGCTGCGTGGGAGGCAGCTGCAATCCTCATGGATCCCTCCTGCTATTACAGCAGGAAAGCAACTGGTTAAAGAATTCCCAGTAGTGGATGAGCAACAAGACAATACAGGTTAGGATCCTCATTCATTCATTCATTCAACATTAGTTAATGATCAATTATATTCTTGGTACTGAAAAGAGAGAAATAAGGTACATTCCCTTTCTCTAAAGAGCTCTCTAGAAAAAAAAAAAAGAGCTTAGAGAACTAAAAATTCCTTATAATTGCTTAGCCTTCACTTCTCAAACTCAAATGTGTATTTTAAATCACTTGCATGTCATGTTAAAATGAGGATCTGGTTCAGTAGGTCTGGAGTTGGCATCTGAGATTCTGCATTTTTAAGAGGCTCCCAGTTGACGCTGATGCCGGTCAGGGGACCACACTTGGAGCAGGAAGCATCACAATATGATCCTACAGGGAGAGGCAATAATCATATCCTCATGACCTCATTTGATTCTCGTAGAAATGCTGGGAATGGATAGGGGAGGTCCTTTATGGCCCTTTCACAAATAAAAAATACATTGAATATAGGAGAAATCCACTATTTTCCCAGTGGTATCGCAAGTGTTAAGGTCTGAATTCATTTATTCATACCCAGGACCCCAAATCCCCAGATTAACCCCCTTCATTGCCCCCTACCCTTAGCTGCTGACCACAGCCAGAACTCTTCTGTCCCTGGACACAGACATGGCATCCACCAGTGGCCTTCCAAACCTCACACTGGCTATGTTGACAGCAACAGCTTCCTCTGCTCTGTGATTGGCTTCTGCTGACCTTCACGGGTTTGGTGACTCCCAGGACAGTGGACTGAGGAGCACAGGGAGTGGAATAAGAAGGGAATTTGGAAAATACAAGAAAGCTCATCACCTCTGGGTCTCACGGAGGTCCCTGAGCACCTGTCATCTCCTCTTCACCTTCACTGTGTCCCTGAATGCATTACCCACAGAAAACAAGCCACTGTCCCATGGGGAAAGCAAGAGCACTGCACTTGGTGAGAACCTACTATGTGTAGGACATTGCGCAGGTGTTTTCCCTGAGTTATCTCATTCAGTAGGTGCAATATGTGTTAAGATCTTCACTCATACACGATCCATTCATTCAACACTAGTTAAGCTCTGTTCTAGGGCTAGCCACTAACTAGAGATAAATATAAGACATATTCCTTTCCTTCAAGGGATGATCAGAGAGAGTGATTGATGTGTTAAAAGTCACCCAGCTAGCAAGTGCTGCAGTAGGGATAGGAAACCACCACCTCCCCAGCCTAAACTCATCATTTTTTCCAACCCCAACAAACCCTGTAGACCAGCAATCCTCACCATCTTCAAAATCTCTAAGTAATGCAGAGGTTATGATTCAATAGGTCTGCAAGAGGCCCTACTGTCAGCATTTTTACCATCACGCCAAGGGATTCTGATTTCAGCAAACTTCAGATCATACTTTAAGGTGAATGACCTCAAACCAACTATAGAACTCAAGCAGGAACACTGAACATCTTAGGCCACCCTGAGAACCTGCGCGGTGCAGAGAGAGCAGACATCCTCCCACCTTGGAAAGACTGAGTTGATTGGAAAGAAGAGTGCAATTACTGCATCCAGCCAAATTTGGAAGCAATCTAACAAGTGTTACATCTGAGGCCAGGAATGCAGCCCAGCTAGAATGCTGCAGGGCTGGCAGGGTGTGTGTGGGTGGGGCAGCTCGAGAGTCCCACCCCCATGCTCACATCACATCATGTTATTATGACCGGTGTTCCTCCGTGCTGGTGTCCCACCATGTGATTATTGCTTTATGGTTCTCAGTCCCACAATCTTAAGGGATGAGCCACTTGGGTCCTTATGCAGGCAGATGCCCTTGGTGTTACACTTGCCCCCAAGTAACAGCACAGATGGGGTTAACCCCAGGCAACTGGACCCTACAGGCAATCACCTGGATCCACCAACTTGGACACAGAATGTGAGCATAATGGACTCATCTTGACAGATGAGCTAAGCCCACATGAGCTGGGGACCACCAACATGGTGGGAAGAGCACTGGGCTGAGAGATGAGAGTCCTGGGTACCAGACCTAACCATTGACTGCAGAAGTTTCAGCAAGTCATGTCCCCTTTCTGGGCCACAGTTTGTCCTCATGAATAAGATTCTTCATGGCTCTGATTTTCTCAGAGTTCTTGATTTTACTACTGGCTAAAGGTACTTGCTCAGCTTGAAATGGGATCCACTCTTGGCTCTTTTTTCATTGCAGCCTTCCCTCCTGGAAAACCAGTCTACTCCTGCTCCCAGAAGGTGTCTGAGTTTCTCTCATTCGATGCCCTCCTCTCCCCTCTCCTCATTTCAGGGATACTAGGATATCTCATAGAATCAAGATTTGGCTCAGGAAGGGAAAGAAAATGGACATATCCCAACAGCAAGGGTTTGTAGCCCTTATTTCTTGGATGCTGCCATTAGCTTGAGTCAGCATCACCACCTTCCAGGCTTTGTGTCTTTCTTATTTAGTTATTGAATTCTGGGAGAGGAAGAATCTCAGTGGCCCTGGTAGAGTTGGGTGCCTACTCCTGGCTCAATCAGGTACAACCAGGGGGCAGGGTCACTAAATGGAAACATGGCCAGTTAGACTCCACTGCATGTTACACGGCCAGTTAGACTCCACTGCATGTTAGAGGCAATACCCAGAAAAGGAGGCTGTCATACCAGGGTTGAACACAA
>CAUYRT010051428.1:0-10997 GCA_963574885.1 Lepilemur ruficaudatus
TGACAGAGTAGATTTTTGAATGTAACAAGATAAGTCAACTTGAGTGGTAATATATTTTGGGAAATCAGTTCACTACAAATTGTGACTGTAAACATTGTACTGTAAATGCTTTGTAGTTTTCCCCCAATAAAAAAAAAGAAAAGAAAAAAAAATCCAGATTGAGAATTAAAAATTGCTACTTAAGATTCTAATGTGAAAAAAATCTGACTTCTCAAGTTTTTATGCGTGTTAACAGAACTATTTAGTTTGAATTTCCCTATAATGCTCCCATGGTTCTTCTTTAAACTGGACTTCTCTTTTTGAGTGAGGATACATATTTAGTTTCCACTGAAATATTCAGACAACATCAAATTAACTGTGTTTTCCATCCTAAATTCATACATCAAAACTTCTACATTGATTAATTAATAACATAATGGTCCTAATTTGTTCCTGCCTCCCGTGTCCATGCCTTTTAGAAGTGCTCCTCCCCCACCATGTACCTGGGCATGGCATAGGACTTGCTATGGCCAAAAGGAGTTGCTTTGGCCAATGAAAAGTACACTTGAAAGGCTCTTGTACATTGTGGTTTGCCCTCTTTTTGCAACTGAACCTCTGGGACCACCTTATGAATGAGCCTGGACTAGCCTGTTGAAGGATGATAGATTCCATAAAGACAGGAACCCAGCTTCTCAACCATCTCAGCTGAGGCCATTGTAAATCAGTGGACCCACTTGGCGATGTAGGTATAAACAAGCCCAGAAGAGAACAGGTGTGCCCAGTCAAGATTAGCAAAACTGCCCCACAGATTCCAGTCCTAATCACCAACCTGCAGAACCACCAACTAAAGAAACGGTTGTTATTTTAAGTCACTATGTTTTGAATGGTTTGTTACCCAGTAATAAACAGTTATGCAGCTATTAATAAGGAAGAAAAGAATATGTTTTGAGTTACATCTCAGACGTCTTAATGGTCAGAAGGCATCTTAAGGATGGAAGAGAGAAGGAAGCAATTAGTATGAATAATTTCCAAACTGAACAACCAGAATTTAGAAGATTGTGAATTTTTATTTTCTGGTGTTAACATTAGCCTTCAGGCTGCCTTATGAAATCATGCTTTGCTCAGTTGATCTGTAGTTAAAGGAAATGAGCACTAGAACAAGCAAAGGATGCCAGAAAAGGAAAACACTTTGAAGTCTGTTGCTGGAGAACAACTTCTTTTTTCTCCATGTATTACTGTAGTTTGATCACCATCTAGATGAAAGCTAGTGTCACATAGTCAAAGTTAATGTGTTAATCCCTGAGATAAACAACTACATGGGAACCAAATTTCAAAGGAAACTGGTAGATTGATTGAATTGCCTAACTTACCTCTGTTTTTTTCCAGTCCTCTTAAGTGAATCTATCTACAGAGTATGTTTAACAGCAAAGAAAGAATGAAGAAAAGGAAAAAAAGAAACACTGTATTTAAAGAAATAGCCAGCAAATATTCATACATGTGAAATAGCATTCCTTAAACACTTTATATGGACAGATTATATTTATGCATGAAGGGTTCTTCTATTTTGCAAAATGTGCAATGGTTAAGAATGTAAAATTTGCTGCTGGAGAGAAAGGGCAGCAGGTCAATTGTTGTAATTGTCATTGTTTTGTTTTATTAATATTTCCTGAGTCCTTCTGTCTCTTATTTAATCTGACCATTTGTCTTTTGAATTTATATAAGCCCCTCTTATGGATAACAAAAAATTGGCTGCATCTATAGAGAAGTCTCTCCCCTTGTTCGTTGTATCTTTTTTACCTGCAGTCCCTCTTTAAAAATTCTTTAGTTCTAGAAAGATATTATTAAATCAATTTCAGACTGGAGAATTTGATATATTTTCTGGCACTTCTTTGGGTCAATGTTAAACATAACAAAATAAAAATAACTTAAAGCCATTAATTCTAAACTGTCTACTTAAAATAGGAGGTAAATTTTATGTTACATATTTTATCATAATTAAAAATGAAAAAATAAAATGAAGAAATAAAAAATAAAGGATTAATTCTACTTAATAAATGTATGTTATTATACAATATTTATTTCTTAAAGGAACATTAAAAAATACTTTGTGTACCTACATTTATTTCCATTTTTACAATTAAATGAAATCTCAGATATTACACTAGGCCATATCTAATTGTTATCTACTAATAATAGGCATGCATATGTGGATGCAAGAATATGAAACTGTAAGCACACACATTTCTAAATAAAATAACATACTTTATGATATACTATATATTTAGAAAGAAAAGTCTAGGAATTTTGAACACATACTACTACAAGAATATTAATGCACAAATACATGCACACAAATATCTATATATGAAATGTGGAATGTTAACATATTAGTGTTAAAAATAATGTTTACTTCTAGCTATTCATGTTCAGAATATCCAGAATGAACTTAATTGAAACTCTCATATCAACTATTTAAAGAAGATTCTCATAAAGCAGTTACTACCATGATCAAATTGAAAAATTAAAACAATTACTTTAATGTAATTATAAATTGACAAAAAGTTGCAAAGATAGTAGAGAGGTTCTATGTACCTTTCCCTCATTCTCCCAATACTTATGTCATTATACTAAAATACTAGAACCTGAAATTTTACATTGATCATATGCGTATAGTTTTATGTCATCTTACCATATGTGTATATTTGTGTAACCAGCACAACCAAGGTTCAGAACTGTCCCATCACCATAAATATCTCCCATGTGTTTCCCCTTTATAGTCACGCCCGTATCCCTCCACACCATCCCTGACTGCTAACAGCCCCTAATCTCTTTCCCATCTCTGAAATTTTGTCATTTCAAGAATGTTATATAAATATAATAATACAGCATATAAGCTTTTGATATATATTCATGTTATGTGTACCAAGAGTTTATTCCTTTATATTGCTAAATAATATTCCATGTTACAGATGTACCACGGTTTGTTTAAATCCTCACCTATTGAGAGATGCTCGTATTGTTTTCAGGTTTTGACTGTTAATACAGCTGATGTGAACAAACATATGCAGGTTTTTATACAGGCATAAGTTTTCATTTCTTTCCAATAAACACTCAGAAGTGCATTTGTGCTGGTCGTACAGTATTTGCACATTTAGCTTTCTTGTTGTTATTATTGTTTTAATTGGCTTTATTGAGGTATAATTATATACCAAAAAACTACACAGGTTTAATGTATACAATTTAATGAGTTTAGACATAGGCGTACAACCATGATAACATCACCACAATCCAGGTAACAAATATCTCCAACACTTTCAAAAGTTTCCTTGTGCTCCATTGTGTGTGTTTGTGTGTGTTTTTTAGTTTTGTAAAAAAACGCCAAACTAATTTTCAGGGTCGCTGTATCATTTTAAATTATCACCAGAAATGTATGAATAATCTAAATTCTCAGCAACTTGTTCACATTTGCTATTGTTGCTGTTTTTTTTAAGTTGTTCTAATGGGTGTGTAGTAATTATCTCACTGTAGTCTTAGTTTGCATTTCCCTAATGGCTAGTGGTGCTGGACACTCCTCGTATGCTTATCTGCCATCCATATATCACGATAAGTTCAATATTTCCTCCTGCATTTTACCCATTTTTTAATTGGATTATTTTGTTTTTTAATGTTGAGTTTTTTGAGTTTTTTATATATTCTAGATCTGAATCTTTTGTCAGATACATGAATTGTTTTTATTTTATCCTAGCTTGTAGTAGTTTGTCTTTCCATCCTCTTTTAAAGGTCTTTTTCAGAGTAAAAGGTTTTAATTATAATGCAGTCCAACTTACCAGTTTTTCTTTTTATAGATGGTACTTTCATTGTTGTGTCTGATAACTTTTCCTGATGCCCCAGGTCTTTATATTTTCCTCCTATGTTATCTTCTAAAATTTTTATTTTTATATTTTACATTTAAGCATATGATCTATGCTGAGTCATTTTTTGTATAAGATGTGAATGAAGTTTAGATAAAGATGTTTTGTTTTGTTTTGATTTTGCCTATGGATATCCAATTACTCCAGCACCATTTATTGAAAAGACTATCCTTCCTGATAAAAGCTATTCTCACTGGGTTTAGGTGATATCTCATTGTGGTTTTGATTTGCTTTTCCCAGATAATTAGTGACATTGATCATTTTTTCATATGTTTATTGGCCATTCGTCTGCCTTCTTTTGAAAAGCTTCTGTTCATGTCTTTTGCCCACTTTTTAATGGGGTTCTTTGATGCTGGTGTGGATGCCGAGAGAAAGGAACACTCATACACTGCTGGTGGGACTGCAAACTAGTACAACCTGTATGGAAAATAGTATGGAGAGTCCTCAAAGAACTAAAAGTAGACATACCTTTTGATCCAGCAATCCCACTACTGGGTATTTACCCAAAGGAAAAAAATAAATCATTTTTTCCAAAATCACTTGCACTCACATGTTTATCACAACACAATTCACCATCGTAATGATATGGAATCAACCCAAGTGTCCATCAATACATGAATGGATTAATTAAATGTGGTATATGTATACCATGGAGTACTACTCAACCATAAAAATTGAATACCTTTGTAACAATCTGGATGGACCTGGAGACCATTCTCCTAAGGGAATTATCACAAGAATGGAAAAACAAGTACCACATGTATTCACTATTAAATTGGAACTAACCGAACAGCACTCATGTTCACACTAGAAAGTAAAACTCCATGGAAATCAAACAGGTGGAGGGGAATGGGTGAAATCATACCTAATGTGTACAATGTACACTATCTGGGTGACAGTCACACTTATAATTTTGTCTCAAGTAATACAAAAGCAATTCATGTAACCAAAACATTTGTACCCCTGTAATATTCAGAAACTTAAAAAAAAAGAAAAGATAAAAGAAAGATTATCCTTCATTGAATGGCTTTTGAAACTTTGTCAAAAATCAGTTGGCTGTACTCGTGTAGGGCTACGTCTGATTTCTCTCTTACGTTCCATTGATTTGTGTCCCTATTTTTCCACCAACACCACACAGTCTTGATTACCATAGTGATGCAATAATGTCTTTAAATTGGATTGAGTGATTCTTATTGTTCTCTTTCAGAGTTAGTTGTACTAGTTATTCTAGTTATACTGCCTTTTCATATAAATTTTAGAATAATCTGTCTATATCTACAAAATACTTTCCTAAGATTTTGATTGCATTGAAGCTTTACATCAATTTAGGGAGGATTGACCTTTTTACTATATTGAGTCTTGCAATCATGAACATGACATAGCCCTCCATTTATTTGGATAATCTTTGATTTCTTTCATTAGTATTTGTAGTTTTCATTAAACAAGTGCCATAAAGTCAGCCCTCCATACCTGCAGTGCCACATCCATGAATTCAACCAATCATGCATAAAAAAATTAAGAAAAAAATATAAAAATAAAAAATAATACAAATAAAAATATAGTATA
Source organism: Lepilemur ruficaudatus (assembly GCA_963574885.1). NCBI lineage: Eukaryota > Metazoa > Chordata > Mammalia > Primates > Lepilemuridae > Lepilemur > Lepilemur ruficaudatus. The sequence goes on from CAUYRT010051428.1 coordinate 5,457, forward strand.
ATTATTTATATAGTATTTACATTGTATTGGGTGTTGTAAGTAATATGGAAGTGATTTAAAGGGTACAAGAAGATATGCATAAATTATAGGCAAATACTACATCATTTTTTGTAAGGAATTTGAGCACCCGTGGATTTTCAGATCTGCAAGGGAAGCCTGGAACCAATACCACATGGATACTCAGGGACAACTATACTTGCTTTGTTAGATTTTCACCTAAGTATTCATTTCTTGGGAGATTATAAATTATATTGTGTTTTTAATTTTGCTTTCAAAATGCTCATTGCTAGTATATAGAAATGCAATTGATTTGTTGTGTGTTGATATTATATTCTACAACCTCGCTGTAATCGTTTATTATCTGTAGAAAGTTTTTAAATAGATTCCTTGGAATTTTCTAAGTAGACTATCACACCAATTGAACAGAGGAGCAATTTCATTTCCTCTTTTCCAATTTGTATGCCTTTATTTTGTTTCCTTGTCTTGTTGTACTAGGTAGAACTCAGTACTATGTTGAATAGCAGTGATGAGAGTGGACCTTCTTCTTGCCTTGTTCCCAGTCTTATCGAGAAAGCATTTACTCTTTGATCCTTAAATATGATGTTAGCTGTATGTGTTTTATAAAAGTTCTTTTTTACAATGTTGAGGAAATTCCATTCTATTCCCAGTTTCCAGAGAGTTTTTAAATCATGAACAGGTGTTGAAATTTGTCCAGTGCTTTTTCTGTATAAATTGATATAATAAAGTGACTTTTCTGCTAATCTTTCTTTTAATTAGTACATTTAGGCCATTTACATTTGCTGTACTTATAGATATGTTAAGGCTATCTGCCAGTCTCTTTTATTGTTGTTTTCTCTGTTTTTCACTTCTTTGTTTTCTTTTTCCTCCCTTCTTGTGAGCTTGTTGGCCATGGTTTGTAATTCTTTTTATACATTATTAGATTATATTTGCTCATGCTTTGTTGAGGATTTGTTGATCTCTCTATGTTGATGAGAGATATTAGTCTACAATTTTCCTTTCTTTTAATATCATTATATTACTTAGGGATTAGAGTAATGTTAGCCTCATAGAATAAGTTAGGAAATGTTTCCTCTGCTTCTATTTTCTAGAAGAGATTGTAAAGAATTTGTATCATTTCTTTCTTAAAATTTGGTAGAAATCTCCAAAAAAACCATTTGGGCCCCATTCTTTCTTTTTTGGAAGGTTCTTAATTATTGATTCAATTTCTTTGACAAATATAGGCTTATCGAGATTGCCTCTTTTTCCTTATATGGTTTTCATTTGTATCTTCCAAGAAATTGGTACATTTTATCAAAATTGTCAAATTTGTGGTCATAGAGATCCTTTATTACCCTTTCAGTGTCCATGGGATCAATAATTATGACCCCTCTTCATTTCTAATTATAATTTGTGTCATCTTTCCTTTTTCTCTATATTAGTTTAGGCAGTTTCCCAATTTTACTGATCTTCTCAAAAAAACATTTTTTGGTTTGTTGATTTTTGATATTATTAGTAAAGTCTCTATTTTCTCTCCTATAAAGTGAAAATAAGCCTCATAGTATTCTTTTTATTTTTTGTTTATTTATTTATTTTTATTTCACCATATTATGAGGGTACAAATGTTTAGGTTACGTGTGTTGCCCTTGCGTCCCCTCCACCCCCAAGTCAGAGCTTCAAATGTGTAACTAAATAAGAATATGTAAGAAAAATAATTCAATAACTTCTAAAATATAATTTTTATGTTACTATTTTTATCATTCTAGGTAGATAAATATCAATATGCCCAAACAAATGTGTCCTACTTTCAGAAAAAACAGGCAAAGTTATATAGTTGACAGTTAAAAAACAAAACAAAAATATTCACTTGACAACATGTCTCTAAATAACCACTGCGTTGTGCATTTATTAAAGAATTTCTTTCCCAAAAACATTTGAGGAAAAACAAAGAATGCTAGAAGTTGACTAAATCTGAGCAATTGACAGTCAATACTTAATTCTAAATACATATATTGAGTCCTTGATGAATTCCATGAAATGTTCTAAACCCAGATGGTCCTACAGCAAACAATGAAAACCAAATTCCTTTTCCTTCTACAGAGCTCTTAGTCTCCAGGAGAGACAAAATACAAAGAGATAAATGAACAAGAAAAAGATATAATAGTATTACTATGCAGAGGTTAAAATATATGGATCTTAGAACATTACTAAGTTGCTACCTTAGATTGGAGACAGGACATTCTCTTAAGATATAACATTTATGATTAATCAAAATGATAAGAAGCCAAGCATCTTTGGGCATAAATAAATACTTTTGTAGAAATGAACTTACATCTTACTTTGGGTCCCTCTAGAAGCACACCCTGAGTAAATAATCAAGTACAAGCACTTTACATTGAAGTTGATCTCAGAATCATAGGAAATGGGGACATGATACAGTGAAGGGAAAGATGTCAATAAAGGCTTTATTATTCAGCAAGTTATCGCAGTGGGCAATGGCAACTTCATTCTGCTGTGCAATTCTGGGTGATGGTGTAGAGCACACACCTATCCCACCTGAAGCATGAGAAAAACTAAGAATGTTTGTATACCCACTCTGTCAGTTTTTGATTGGGGGTAGATTCTAAGAGGTTTTAATTCCCTAGAACCTCCAGACTGCCCTGTTGGCAGACTTACCAGCCTCCAGTGGCCAGAGAAAGATTTCAGACAAATAAATGCAAATGCTGGTAGTTAGGAGTCCAGCTGGGATGTATGTACATGGTAAGTGGTGGGTAATATGGGTGGGACATTGACAGCATCTGCTAAGACGTGTTTGAAGTTGAATCACAGATGGTGAACACTGGATAGACTGGTAGAGATAAAGTCTTAGAGGAAAGCAGGGGTAAAATGCTAAAGAGCCATAGACCATGACACGGAGTATTTTAAGTGCAATGATGAGCTTCTGGGCAGTTTTAAGCAGGCAAATGGCTTAATTGATTTACATTTTTTAAAGATCACCCTGGTTGCTATGCGGAGAACAATATGTAAGGGGGAGAACAGGAGCAGGAATATGAGTTAGGAGGCTATTATATCAATGCCAGTAACACAAACCTGAGCTTGATAATGTATTATACAGAATATTAATTCTTCGTTCCCCATCCTCTACCCCTATACACACAGGAAACACACTTAGAAACTAGCTTAACGTCTAACCAATGTCTTCTAATAGTTGTTCTGTGATTTACTGGCAAATCCCAGCAACCGCTGTGATTCCAATGCTTTCTCTTCTACTCAAGAAATGATATGGAGGTGTGTGAGTGAACATGATCCTATCATTGGGAAAACCTACAATATGCTTTATTTTATTGCAAAGTATTTTGTCATCAGTCAAGTATGAGACACTTTACAACTGATTCAGATAAGCCAATGTTCCTCAACACTATGGTTAATTAATTAATGGGGGGGAAAAAAACAATGCATCATGTTCTCTAAGCATCCAATCTGGCACAAGTGTATGATTTCTCAGATCTAAAGACAGTGCCAAATATGTATGTTTCTAATAAGGCCACATAGCCACAGTCAATAGGAATTCTTATTTTACCTGACTTGTAGAAAGATTTTGATTAATCAGGATTCAAAGAAAATTTAAAAAAATATTTATCAAGAGATAATTGACTTATAAATTATTAAAATAAATAAAAATGATGTCTGGAGTAAAAGGATGATGGTGTTAACTACAAATATTTGGAGACTCTAAAAACTTAGCAATGACATATATATTATTTTCAATGAAAACTTTAGTAGGTACAAGGTGAAATACAGCCAAGAATAATATTTCTTATATATCTAAAACAAATGTCTAAAAGTATTGTCATAAAATTATAGAACATCAGAACATAATAAGTAAACTTTGAGTTCAACTCAACCAAACTTTTGTTTTAAGGAAGGATACAAATTCCCAGAAAGAATAAATAAAAGGCACAGGGATTAAGTTGCATAGAGAACATGTCTTTTAGAAATTATTTAAAATTAGATCAAAGTTATTTTTGCCACTTTATTTCTGTTGAATTGCTGATAAAAGTTTTCCAAGTGTTTTATGGTATCCATCAGCAAAAAAGGTGCTTGTAATGACATTTCTTTGAAGAAATATCATGGATGAGAAATAAAGTACTTATGTTGGTATCTACAACTCCCAGTCTTTTTTGCTGAAAATATATCTTGTTAACTTTTGCATTCAGCATCAGATAATTGACATAAAGGTCACCAAAACTCTAAGTAAGACATTATCTAGTAGCTTCCTACAATTTTGCCAAAAAAGCCAAGTGAATTAGAGGTAGCAGGGAAAATCCAGTTGCCATATTAAATGGCAAGAGAAATAATGTCTCATTTTGCTTTGCATATAATTTTGCCATTACCAGATAGAATTTTGATTACAAGTACACTATTGGCACCAGATTTTTTGGTGATTTTACCTGATAGCTCTGGAAATAAGCCTCAACAGCCTCTTTCTTCCAATGTTGTCCTTCTTTCTACATACCTACAAAAGTACCAAACTGTCCCAGGCACTTTGTTAAGAACGGACGATCTTCTAAAGAGTACATGACACAGTACCAGTTATGTCCTGTAGTCTCCAAAATTATTTTAATATTTATCCCCATCTATAAAACAACCTTTCTACAAAATAAGCCTATACCTCCAATTCATGCTTATTACATTTACCAACATTCGCTAGTATATTAATAAAACACATATATTACTAACAAAACACAAAAATAGACATTTTAGAAATTAGATCAAAATAAGTACCAATAGAAATTTAATATTTTCTCACTGCATCCCACTGGAGAATCTTACAATCCTCTGGGGGGCAGGCTCTTCCCTCTGGTACCTGCTATTGGAAAGAGGTTAGATGCATTGATTCTTCAATTAGATTGCAAGTTTCTTGGGGTCTGAAGCCTCATTTTATCTTGATTGCCTCTGCATCTCCTTGAAATATCAGGCCCAGATATTTGCACTTTATGGATATTCAGTTTCATTAGTAAGAGATTTTAAGTACATACTTGCATCAATAGACAAGAGGATGGATTGTGGAGAAAAGGTCTTAAAGTCTTCAAGAGTTAGCTTGGGCCTGGCCTCTGACACAGAAGACATATAGTTAGATGTCTAAGGTCAGGTGACTGAATGGTTCTATTTTCAGAACTCTGCAGGTCTGTGCTCCTTTTCTATGACTACACTTTGCTTTACTCAGAAAAGTTCCAACAAAGTACATTTTAAATTTGCATTATCTTCAAAATCCAGGCAATAATATTTTAGAAAACACCATTTGTCAGCCCAGCAGATAAGGACTGCCATTAAATCTGCTGAATTCTTTTTACTCTCTTGCTCTCTCAAAAAGCAGGGAATGGCCGGGCACGGTGGCTCACGCCTGTAATCCTAGCACTCTGGGAGGCCGAGGCGGGTGGATAGCTCAAGGTCGGCAGTTCGAGACCAGCCTGAGCAAGAGCGAGACCCCGTCTCTACTATAAATAGAAAGAAATTAATTGGCCAACTAAAAATATATAGAAA
>CAUYRT010051429.1:0-60738 GCA_963574885.1 Lepilemur ruficaudatus
TTTTTTTTGAGACAGAGTCTCACTCTGCTGCCCGGGCTAGAGTGAGTGCTGTGGCGTCAGCCTAGCTCACAGCAACCTCAAACTCCTGGGCTCAAGTGATCCTACTGCCTCAGCCTCCCGAGTAGCTGGGACTACAGGCATGCACCACCATGCCCGACTAATTTTTTCTATATATTTTTAGTTGTCCAATTAATTTCTTTCTATTTTATAGTAGAGATGAGGTCTCGCTCTTGCTCAGGCTGGTTTCGAACTCCTGACCTTGAGCTATCCACCCGCCTCGGCCTCCCAGAGTGCTAGGATTACAGGCGTGAGCCACCACACCTGGCCAGTGGCATTAGATTCTTACAGGAGCACGAATCCTACTGTGAACTGTGCGTGGAGGGATCTAGGTTTTGCACTCCTTATGAGAATCTAATGCCTGATGATCCGAGGTGGAGCTGAGGCGGTGATGCTGGCGCTTGGAAGTAGCTGCGAATACAAACAAATCATTAGCATAGAGGATTGACTGCACAATAAATGCAATGCGCTTGAATCATCCCCAAACCATCCCCTCCCCGGGTGCATGGAAAAATTGTCTTCCTTGAAACCAGTCCCTGGTGCCAAAAAGGCTGGGGACGGCTGCTCTAGTCTGCCTGTCTTCTCTGACATGAATTCTTAGAAGACTGGTACATTGCACCTTTTTGTAACCAAATCGTAAAGAAGGAAAATTGCATTCCTGAGTTTCTAGAGATCATGCCAACTGTGTCTTCATTTTTCACTAAACTAAAAGTAGGGGGAAAAATCTAACTGAGGTGATATTTCTACACTGTTGGGGAATTGTGATACTATTTTTCATCAGCCTGGAGTTTTTAACTTCTGCCCATTCTTGAATTCACAGTCTCTTTCTGTATCCTGGTCTGGTATTTCTGTTCCTTTTCAACATAACTTCTATGAAATAGAGATTGATTAGTTTTGTGCCTCAAAGGACATACCTCCATTTTCTCTAATGAGTCCAAAGGAAGTTGTGAGAAACAGCATATAATTTCAAACAGAAGAGGGTTTGTAACTGGTATGAATTAACTACTGATACTGATTCTTCCTTCTCATATGTACTGTGTACTAACTTTATTCAAGTTCAACCATTTTGATTTTCTGAGAACATATAACAATAGAATGGTTTCTTTCTAGTCTTCACAACCATGTTATTGAATAATCAATTATATTTTATTTAAAAAATAGAATTGAATGCCACATGATAAAAGTATATGGGTAGAATATAAGATTGAGGTCACCTGAGTAAAAATTTACCTTTGGGGAGGTACGACTGGACCTATTTATTATACTAAGGGAAATAGATTGGATGTGTATTTTACCTCAACGTCTTATTTACTTGTCATTTTCCATTTAAAATAGTTGAGTAGAGTAGCTGTATACTGTCTACAACTGCTCTGCAAGACCTCAGTGCCAGCTTCTCTTTGGTGGAAAATGAGGACGTGCAAACATGCTTTGGAAAACATGCTGATTTCAACCTTAGCCAGAAGAGTTTTGCTGATGATGGTATCTAACAGAGTTGATTAAATTGATTTAAACAAAATTTATTATGTAGTTGTCTTAACTAGTGCTGATTTCTGTACTCGGATTATAGATAGAAATAATAGGATGTTGGCCTCCCCCCATCCCAAATCCTGTAAATAGCAGTTCTAGAGCCTTTATTCTCTCTGTTGTAAAAGGAGGCTGCGAAGGGGTGGGGGACCGTATTCTAGACACAAGTAATCTCCAGGATAGAGGCTTGGGAGCGTGAAAGAGTGTGATGCGTTCAGGGGTCTTTACATGTGACTGGAGAACAGCACCTGGTACCTGCTGAATAAGAGGTGCTTGCTGTTTATTGAAGGAATAAATATTTACTGAAGGAATAAACAAGGTTCTGTGAGAAGATGATGAGAAATGTGTCTGGAATGTAAAGGGGAGCAAGGCAGAAAGTCTGCTGAAGAGCTGAAACTCCATCAGCCTGGTAAGTGGTTCACTGCCGGGGTGCTGCTGCCTCATGAGGGAGCCCATGCTCTTCGTAGGTGCACCGCCAAGCCCCCACTGTCTCATTTTTGTTACCTCTGCAGGTATAGTAGCCCCCCTTACCTGAGGGGGATATATTCTAAGAAGCCCAGTGGATGCCTGAATGTACGGATAGTACCGAACCCGACATATACTATGTTTTTTCAATCCGCTAACTTAGAAGGCTACTAAGTGACTAACCGGCGGGGAGTGTAGACAGCGCGGATACGCAGGACTAAGGGATGATTCATGTCCCGGCCTGGACAGAGCAAGATGGTGTGAGATTTCACGAAGCTACCCAGAAGAGCATGCAATTTAAAACTTACGAATTGTTTATTTCTGGGATTTTTCACTTAATATTTTCAGATCACCGTTGACCATGCTTGACCACGGGTAACTGAAACCCTGGAAAGTGAAATCGGGAGTCAGGAGGGCCTGCTCTACATACTATCGTACTGATACCTGTCAGCTCTATGCAGAGTTGGTGGTTTGTGTGACCAATAGAGGAGGGTGCAACTCTATGTCAATCGAAGAGAAGATGAAGATGTGATGTAATGCCAAGCCAGCTACCAACGGAAGACTGGTGAATTTAGTGGCCATGGAAGCACTTGCCATCCCGAATAGGCAGGACAGCACAAGTGGGTGGGAAAACACACCTTCTCAAACAGGCCGTGAGGCAGTGCTGAGGTGCTGCTGAGGGGGGAGTTTAGAGGCATCTTCAGTTTTTCCAAACTTGGCATTTTTAACCAACGTTGACCTTTTAATCTCTTCTAGTAATTCTATTTATCATTTGTGCTCTGCACGTAAAAAAGATGGTGAGCCACTGTTGTAGGTGGTGAAGAGCTCTTGAAGGAGTTTGAGCGAGGAAATGATTTAATGAGGTTTGTGTTTTGGAGATATTACTCTGGTAGAGGTGCGGAGGGTGCGTGGAAGGGAGGGACGCCGGGAGACAGGTTAAACACTTCAGAAGTCACTGTTCCTCGTGTGAAAGATGACGTGTGCTAGAACTAAGGCACGGACAGTGAAGATAGAGAGAAGGGATGGAAGAGAGAGGGTCAAGTGGTAGAATTAACACACTTTTAAGGAGCAGTTGCTGAGGGAGTTGAGAGAGAGAAGAGTCAGGGATGACACCAGGTTTTTGCTTTAAACAAGTGGACAGAATGGCAGTATCAATGGCCGAATGGCACTTTTTGATAAAAGCCATTTTCTGTGACCCACACATTTCTACCTCTGTAATAGTCTGAAATAATAATAATAATAATAATAAAAGTAACTAAATGAAGAATCCAGGAGAAGGTGCAGGATGTTAGGAGTAATAATTATTTCAGTTTGGGATATATTGAGATTCACACACATGTGAGCCATCCAGGCAAAGATGTCTGATTGAAAATACCGAACTTAGTCTCGAAAGAGAGCTTTAAATCCTGAAACTAACCAGGAAGAAGTCTAATTCCAAGGAGTGGTTTCAGGGTAAATTAAAAAGGGAATAAAACTATGGGTAGATTTACTTGTGATTAATAGTATTAAAATTTAGGGTTAACAGTTTAGGTAATTCTTAGCACTTAAGGTTTGCCTTTCAAAGGTTTAATATTCATTAATTTTACTTGGTCTACAATTTTATATTTCCGAAGTGAATATAAAGCTTGTTCATCCATAACTGGGGATATACCTACAGTTTAACGGTTCATATATGGCCAGGACCAAGCCAGCACAATAGTATTCAACGGTCAATGTCTACGAGGAAATAAGCATCTGAAATCCTGAACTTGAAATCTTGATGAGGCAATATTGATACCATAATAGTATGCTATAAGAAAAACTAGCTCTGTTTTAAAAATGATGCAATTCTTTACAAAATATGCTCCCAGGAAAATGAAGTCTATGTGTTCTGATACTAGAGAATATTTCTTAAAAGCACTATAGTTGAACCTGAAACAAATTTGATGATTGAGTATAGAATGCATTTTTTATCCTTTTTTCCTGGGCTTGAGTCCATCAACTCAGGAAGGAAATATAAATTAATGGAGCGTAAGTTTAAGTTTTAAACACAAGGTTTGAGATCTTTCCTGCTTAACTGTGGGTCCATTGTGAATATGATATGTTTTGAAATAAATGTGTCTATAAGTGATTGGAGAAGATTTCAGACTGAAAAACACTTTTTTTCCCTTGGCAGCATCTCAGGCTTGAATACCAACTCTTGATTTTTGCTGTTTGGCTTAGAAGGAACTGACAAGTTACACCTTGTTGATTTATCTTCCTTGGCTGACATTTTTGAACAGATGCCTTAGTGTTATACTTAGAGTTGGTCTTGTGCTTAATGTTTCCTTTTCTTACTGTTTAATATTACTAGTTAATTTACCTTATATCAGAGAAAGAATGCTAAAGTATCTACTTAGAACAATGTCTGATGAGGAAAGATTGGTAGACTGTCCTATGAACGGTATGTAGACTGCAAATAGATAATTTATTTTCTCTTTTGTGTTTTCATAAATGGGTGGAGGATATTGCTGTGTTTCAGGTTTATTCTCTAACATTAAAGGAACTTGCAATATGAAGTCATAAATATTAACAAACGTTTTTTTGAATGAGATAGTGTAAAATGGTTTGGAAATTTATCTAACTAGCTTTATATATCTTTCTAGGAGAGATATTTGAATAGTAGTATCACCATTAAGTTGTAGATGTACTGATTTTTAAAAATTATTATTTCATATGGAGTAAATTTAGTGCATTAAAGTGTGCAGCATCCTAACAAAATAAGTAGCAGAGAATTGTATTTATAACAGTCTGCTTGTCTCATTGTCGCACATTCTGTCCTGACTTTGGCCAAGCACCTTCCAAATTACTGTCATTGTTCACACAGGAGATGACGTGATGAGTAGGACTTCATCAATAGAAAGGTATTCCCACTTTTGGAAAAATAATAAAAAGTACATGTCCTGACTGTGAATCAGTAATATTTTTATTTGAAAACAATAATCCTCTTTTACCCATTGTGTGTTCACTTTAATTTTCCTCCTTAACTTTTAAAAGTGATGACAAGTAAACTGATGTAGCAGGGAAATTATATATATTAATGCCTCAAAACTTATTGATAATGATTTATTCATAAATAATTATTGAGTACTTACTATAGTTATAGGTTGTGCCATGGGAAAAATAGAGAAGATGTATGGTATAATTCTCATTTCCTGAAGACCTAACAGTATCATATGGAAGTATCCATTCATATATTTAATTTCAGTGACATTAGAAAGCCCATATTATTTGAAGCTAAGCGAGTGGCGTAGATAATCAATGCAAATAAGAAACTAGAGAAGGGAGAATCCTCTGGGAACTAATAGTGAGAAAGAAGATTTTATGAAGGAGATGGGAGCTTAGGTACGCTTTTCTCCCAATATTTTATTATGAAAAATTTCAAACATTCAAATGTTGAAAAAATGTTATAGTGAATACCAGTATACTCTCTACCCCACTATCGACCTTTTATTATACTTGCTTTATCACATATTTGATATGTTTTAGTGATAAGTAAAAATTGGACAGGTCTAGCTAAAAGCTTTCCTCATGGCTGGGGAAAAGGTAGGAGACAGATTTGTTGTAGGCAGTGCCCAGTGATCTCTGTACATACACTTGTATAATCCCCTCCCATGTTGTGCCAGGGTTGGTTTCTGGAACTGTGGTAGACTAAATGATATCCTCTCCAGCCCTCCTCAGATGTCCATATTTGAATCCCCAGAACCTGCAAATACATTATGTGGCAGAAGTGACTCGACAAGTGTGATTTGTGAGTAAGTTAAGAATTTTGAGATGGGTAGATTATCTTGGGTTATCTAGGTGAACCCAGTGTAATCACAGGGTCCTCATAAGACGGAGGCAGTAGACTCAGAGAGAAGACAGGGGATAGACGTAGAAGTCAGAGAGGAGAGAAGATGCTACATTTCTGGCTTTGAAGATGGAGAAAGGGGCCATGAGCCAGGGAATGTAGGTGGCCTCTAGAAGCTAGAAAAGAGAGGAAACATTTTCCCCTAAAGCTTCCAAAAGCAGGGTCTGTTGACCCATTTTAGATTTATAATGTCCAGAACTGTAAACTAATACATTTGCATTGCTTTAAGCCACCAAATTTGTGATAATTTTTTACAGCAGCGATAGAAAACTAGTACCAACGGAATGTAGTAGGAACTGGAGTCTGTCAGTAGCCAGACTAATGAGCTTGGAAACATCCTTCCCAAGGTGAGCCTTCAACTCCAGCCGGCAGCTTGACTGCAATCCATGGGAGACCCTGAGATAGAATCATCTATGTAGGCCAATTACAGATTCCTGAGTGACAGAAACTGTGAGATTATTGCTTTAAGCTGCTTAGTTTGAGGACAATTTTTTATAATTGATACAGAGCGGAAAAAGTTAGGTTAAGGAGAAACTGTGAAAAGTTTTGAATGCTAGGCTAATCGACTCCTCAATGGAAAATCCTAGAAAGCTTTTGGCCTGGAAAGTGACCAACTCAAAATAGTAGCAAGATTTATCTATTTGGATATATTAGAGAAAGGGAGATTGGAGGGAAGAAAAATAGATATAGTAGTATTTAAGATGGTAATATTAGATATAGTAATGAAAGCTTGCTTTAGGGTTGTGAATATAGGAAGGGAAAGGAACCAACACATAAATCTAGAAACTCATTAGGACTTGGTGATTGAATGGCCTCAAGTGAAAGAAAAACTGAGAACTTTAGGATGGTGCGCTTTGATTTTGATAGGATGGTATAATTCTGAAAATGGAATATTTACAATAAGAACCAGCTTTTTTAATGTTTCTTAGACAGTAGTTCCCCCTGACCCAGTTTTGCTTTTGCAGTTTCAGTTACCTGTGGTCAACTGCAGACCAAAAATAGGTCTGCTACAATAATATGGTACAATAAAATATTTTGAGAGAGGGAAACACTACATTCACATAACTTTTATTATAGTGTATTGCTGTAATTGTTCTATTTTATTATTCATTATTATTAATCTCTAACTGCACTTAGTTTATAAATTCATCTTTATCATAGGTATGTATGTATAGGAAAAAACATGGTATATGTGGGGTTTGCTACTATCTGAGGTTTCAGGCATCCATTGGGGGTCTTGGAATGTATCCCCTGCTGATAAGGGGGGATTATTACTGTGCTTTCTAAAAAATTGAGTGGATAGGTAAAAATGTTCAGGAAGAAGTTTAGGATAAAAGGCTTCATTACCTACCTTGTGGGGGTCTAGAAATGTAAGATAAGAGATGAAATTGGGAGATGAGACAATAAGAGTAGGGGATATAATGTTAAAAAGATATGTAATTGTGTGTTATACATTGAGTATACTTATAGCCAACCCAGAGGAAATGCTGACAGATATGTGGTTTTAGTAAAGAAAAACACTCTGGGAGAAAAATCTCCATTGGATCTTCCTGAAGGGTACATACATTCTCAGCATTGCCATATTGTAAATACTATAATTATCTTCATAGGGGCTTTTTGGGTCATGTTTCTTAATGTACTCAATGAGTATACAGTCATGTGTCGCTTATTGGAGGGAATGCGTTCTGAGAACTGTGTTGTTAGGTGATTTCCCTGTTGTGTGAGTATCATAGGGTGTACTTACATAAACCTAGGTGGTATAGCCTACTGCACACGGCTACACTGTATGGCATAGCCTATTGCCCTAGACTACAAACCTATACAGCATGTCACTGTACTGCATACTATGGGCAATTGTAATGCAGTGGTATGCATTTGTGTATTTAAACATAGAAAAGGTACAGTAAAAATACAGTCTTATAATCTTATGGGTCCACTATTGTTATGTGGTCTATTGTTGACCAAAACATTGTTATGCCGTCTGTGACTGTAATAGTCAGGTGTATAAATGCAATCCTATTCCAGTCTAACACATTGGTGATAACAAATAAATCTAAATCTTGAGAAAGTGTCCAGAGACTTATATTTCCACTTATTTACCTAAAATATTTATTGAGCATTTATTATGTGCCCAGGCCTGTATGAAATTACTAAAGCACAATAGTAAATTATGTATATATCCTACTAAAGTGAAGATGACAGAGGGAGAAGGGTAGGAAGCTGATCAGTAAGTTCAAGGGAATCTGGAAGTAAGGGAGGGGTGGGATAAGCAGAGGCAAAGCAGTTAGAGAAGCAAGATGGTAACACAGTGCATGCCATCATGGTGAAGAGAGAGAAACAGACAGACAGACAGAAAATGCACCCTGGTTTACTACAGCTTTCAACTGATGTCACAGAGATATCAATGAGAGCAAGTAAGAATTAAGTCACTAGGTTCGATCATTAGTTGATTGTCAGTGATCGTAAGGATTTCATTGTCAATATGATGGTGAGGAAGAAGCTAGAATGCAGTGGGATAAGGGGGTAAATAATTGATATGAACATGCTTTGAAAAGTTAAAGGATAAAACAAGTATTAATTATAATTATCATGTTTATTAAAATGATTGGCAGTAATATTCTATTAAAATAATATTACAACTGCTGAATTCAAGATATCATTGAAAGGAAGTTGGGAAGTTTTTTTGCTATGGTTTATTTCAGCTTCTGTATAACTTACACAACCTTTCTAGGAAAAAATGTGTACAGGCAATATTTATAAATGTGTGTATGTTTTAGTGATGCTATGTTTGATTGTTTGTATTTGGATTATGTATGGCCTTAATTCTGGACTTATTTTCCCTGCATAGCTTTAGGAATATGGATTTAATAATTCTTTTAGACATAACCAGTAAGTAGTGGGTGACTACTGTGTAAGAAGGGCTTCTTCATATCCCACATCTTAGTCTTCACAATACCCTTGTCAGGGTAGGTGTTATTGCCTTTTTATATATAAGGAAACTAAGGCTTTGAGAGGTTAATTAGCTTTTTGCCCATGGTGTATGTAGCAGGGATTTGAATCAGTGACTAAGCGCCACAATTAGTAGATAGTAAGCTTGGGAAATGAAAATTGATTTGCTTAGATAAAACATAATTAATCATATCTGTAAATATGTTACAAATATCATGTCTTAGAGTCAAATCTGCATTGTTTTTGAAGTAGGATTGCCTTCTGTTACTGGGCCACACTTGAATAACCTTAGCACAAACACATGGCAGTCTGTCACGTGGCAATCTGGTCTGTGGATTTGCCACTATAGTTCTAGTCAGTCTCAGTAAATTCATTTGTTTTAAAAATAAGCTGTTACGTATTTTGAGTTTTCAATATAGAATCATGAGTAAATCATCAGAGGGTTAGTAGTTTTCATGGAGTCCAACATTTGTGCATTGTGGTTGACCAGTTGCTCTGACATCCTTTCTCCCATTGGATGCTGATGATCACCCTCTATAGGAGATAGGGCTGATGATATTCATCTTGTTTTACACAAGAGAAAACTGATGCTAAAGAAGAATGTGTGATTTTCTCAGCAGCCTTTAAATATATTTATTAATATATAAAAACGATTCTTTATAGAATCTCTTTCTGATAAAGACAAGTGGATCCAATGCAATGCCTGCAATAAATACATTTTGTTGCTTATATAATTAGGAACTTACTGCTAGGCCATGGTTTGATTTAGGTAAAACTTCCCATCATATAGCATACTTGAAGAAAAACAGAAGATTATAAAAGGTTTCCGTCTTCCTTTTTCTGCAGGGGTAGCATACGATTTATTTGAGCTGTAATTATTTTCCAGAGGAACACTCAACACTTTCCCAATAGCTGCATGTTTTGTGTTTTGTAGAGAGTTAGAGGAGAAGCTGCCAGTTTCCTTCCCATAGTGATGTTACCAACCTCAGAATTTAATCTAGAACATTCTGCTCAGTTGTACGCATGCATGGAAATTTGCCCTGCCTATTTACCTTTGGCATGTGGCATTTACTTGTAAAAATATCACATCTGATGTTTATTTCCTAGTCATGGCTGTAATGCAAGATAACATCAAACAAGAATAAGTTATCTGCTCACCAACATTAAAAAAAAAAAGTTATTTCATGTCAGTTGGCATTTACTGAGCACTTACCAAGTGCAGCCATTTTACTGGGCTCTGGGGACCATGGCTCGTTCCCTAATTGAGCTCATTGTCTGTAAGCTGTACTCATCAGGGCTGAGGGCTTGTAGTTTCATTTTTCCTATAGTCGTTTGGAAAGCATAGGAGATTTCTCAAAATATAGTTTAAAACAAAGATGGTTTTCCATTATCTGTAAGATAAGTTGGTTCTTTTGGCAAAGGTGATTTTAATTGTTGGTACATTTCCAGGACAAAGAATGCAATCTGTTGACACTCCCTTGAAAATGGTCATATGTAAACAATCTGTTGACACTCCCATCAAAATAATCAGATACCCAGCACTGAATTCTCCATAGTACCTCTTGATGAATCCTTTTTTATGTTTTAAAATAATCAAATTTATATATATATAATATGTATATATGTGTGTGTATATACCTAGTAGGGTGCATATGTATGTAGGCATATATATAGGAGAGAAATACATATATATACACACACATGTACGTATCTGTATTTTGCTATCGGGGCAATTCTCTGAAAGGTTACACTACCTTCTTTATGTACCATGTCGTTGCCATGATATTAAACAGAAATGAACTATGTGGCTGTGCTTTCTTTTTAAAAATGTGAATGTATTTCTCCACAGAGCTGTTTTGTAGCTGTATTGCTATTAAAGTGGTGCCCAGCTCCAGGCCTGCAGACTGCTGACACACAATTAATCTCACAAATTTATGAATGCCAAAGCATGGAGCAAAATGAAAACAACTGGGGGAATGTTTAAGGGAAATAATTGGACCATATCCAGATGTGCATGTGTAAAACATCACCCCTTAACTCCTCCCCCATATCCTGTCTAAGACAGGATTCTTTTTTTTTTTTTTTTCAAAAATAAACTGGGGTTATTTGAAAGAATTTGTGGTCTCTGACTGAAACTGAATAAGCAAAGCCAGGCTGGTCATAATTGTGTGTGTTCTTGGGATCTTTGTTTCTTAATTAACTCACTGAGTGCTGATGAATCAATCTGCCTATAGCTGCTCTTGGTAGCTGTCGCCACAACTTTATGGCCTCCATTTAAAAATAATATGTAAGGGTTTTCAAAAATGATTGCTGATTTCTTTGAGTTTTTGGTTGTCATAAGCCATAAGCTGTGTAACTTTTTACTATTAGAAATGGGCAACATTAAATTGTCTAGTGTGGAGAAGGTCGTTAAGCTGTGAACTAAAGTCTGGTCAAGAAGAAAAAGAAATGAGAGAGCGTTTTATGGATTTTTTTTTTTTTTTGGCAGTCCAAGACTAGCCAGGGAAGCAGGGCAGGGGAGGGAAGGTGGGAGGGACGGGGGGAGGCGAATTTCTCTTTATGGTGCTTAACTCACTAGAAAAAGCATAAAAATAGTAATAATGTTGACTTTGTTTGCATGAAATTAATTAATTTAAGATCTGGCATCACTGGAATGTGAGAAACTCAAGAGGATAAGGGTACTCTGAATAAGAATCTTTGCAGATTGGTGTCCAACCACCAGATGTATCTTAAATGGTAGAGGTGAAGTAATAAGGCACATTTTCCCTCTTAAATGCCAAGAAATATTTCCTTAAACACAAGATAACCAAATCCAACAATAAATCCAACTAATTTCGATAAAATTTCCTCCATAGACTTGTTTTTCTCCTGCTCTGTATAAGAACAAAAATAATGATGAAATTAACTGCAATGAACCTGCTTAGATGGGCTTATTAAAGAGGAGCACGTCAAGGCCTCTTGTTTTGCATGCGCCTCCCCCTGGCTGCCCGTGCAACCGGGAGACTTTCCCTGGGAATCGGAATTCCGAACCTCATTAGGCACGGAATCCGAAGATTGGATCCCTGATCTTATTCAGTGAGAGAAAACAAAAGTAGAAAAATTTGAGTGCCCATGAGAACAGTATCAGCACTTTGTTTTGAAGTTAAGCATTGATTATGTGGTATTTCAATTGTGCAGGTAATTATTTAATTTAAAGTCTAATTTTAGTATCATAATTGCTGAATATACATTCCATAAAAAAAGTAATGTAGTCCATTTTCTTAGTTCCTTTACGAAGAACTGGTAAAAATGGAAACTTTTTTTTACCGAAGGGAACTGGATGGGAAAAACTATTGTCCTATGCTGGTTGCCAAGAAAGTTAGGGGAAAAGTGATGGACTTGGAGAGGGAAAGGAGATGAGAAAACCACTTGTTTAAATATGCGCATACATACGGCACCATCTCTATTCCATGCCTACTATTCCCCTCCTTATCTCCACATACTACCCAATAGAGATGTATTTTAGTCAACCAGTTTCGGTTTCAAACATAAATAATTTCTGGGAAAGTTAAATATTTTGGTTTTACACATCTTACGGATATATAACTTCATGATGTTGAAAATATTCTATATTATTTAAAGGTTTTTTTTAAAAAACCAATTAATATAAATTAAATTTGTATGAAATAAGTGAAGACTTGGTAAATAAATACTTAGAATTATTTGTATGGCAGTTCAAGGAAAATACAGTGATTTAGGGTTTCGAAACCTAAATACAATGAAACATTGTGGACTTTTTTAGTAAGAGAGGTGCTTGGCGTGGCAGATGGTAAAACATATCAGTTGCTTAAAATTTTTGCCAATTATTTGATAAATGTCTTCAAACTTTATTTTGCTGGACAATCAGCAGTGTAGTAGGAGTTGCTCTGCTAGTACTCAAAACCACCACCACCATAACAATAGCAGCAAAATCTGGATTCTTGGCTCAGTTGTGACACTTAGTAATAGTTTGACCTTGGATTTGTTGCTTTACTTCAATTTTCTCTCTATAAAATAGGATTGGGATATCTATCCTGCTTGCCTCCCCAGTTGAGAAGGTCATTCAGTTTGGGTATCCCTGCATCCGTTCACAGTGTTTTTTAAATCCTCCCATTAAAGGGTGCTAAAAACCAGGAAAAAAACTCAAACAACTCTGAACATACCGATGTAGGATTTAGATATGTAGTCCAAACAGAGCATCAGGCAACTTGGATTATTAAACAAATAAAGAGAATTGTCACAAAACAAATACGGCAAGTATCATTATGTTTACAACCATGTAAACTGTGCAGCTTTTCTGAGACATACCTGCTACATAAAATAAAATCCATCTGCAGACGTGCAGCAGTGTTTCCACAGTTGGGAAGCTGGTGATTGAAAAACAGGAATTTAGAAATACTTTTGTTTCTATGTCTGACAATATCTAAACGTGAGTTAAGAGCCTCAAATTCAGCCCTGACTTATTCTTCCATTCATTTATTCTTTCTTTCAACAAAGTGAATTTCTTTTATGTTGTGTACTTTGCATATGAGGAACCTTGCTGCTATGGCAAGTCTCATTGCAAGCCAACCTAGATTACCCATAAACGTCAGAATACTCTTCCCCAAACACTCCAGGAATCTACAGACGCAAGCCTTGGCCCAACCTGCTTTCAAACTCCTTTGTCAACCAACTCAGGTATCTGCCAACCTCATCTTTCTCCAGTCTTCTTTCTCTGTACTTCCACGTGATGCTAGATTTCTAGTTAGGCAGAACATTAATTTATAAATCAAATGTGACATAATAGCACAAATAGTTTAATAGCTAGTAAATATGCCATGTTTATTTTTAAAATAGGTTTATTATTTTTCTGTTATATTTGTAATGCCAGTCATAAAAGAAAGTAAAGGAAATATTTCAAAAGAAAAAAAAAAGAATTACTTTTGTTTAGAAGTTGAGAAATTTTCATTCTGCCGTCTAAACAGTCACCCTCAGCACAGTGCTGAGTGGCACCGTCGGGAGTGCGCGGCATACCCAGAACGCCTCCCCAGGCTGGGTGCTCAGGGCCACACGACCCTCTTTTAGAGACTCATTGTTCTGTTAAATGTTCCTCTCTTCATATTGTCTACTTTAAAAGACATATACTTCTGGGAGGTGTAAGCCCAGAAGTGGGAAAGGAGGAGAAGTCGTTTAGAATTTATTCAATACTGAATGTGAGCCGTGGGCTTGATAGGTGCATTCTCCTTGTAGTCTTGGGATGTCCTTGTTTTACAGATGCGGACTCCAGATCTCAGAGAGATTTAGTAACTTTCCTGAGTCACTCCTTTAAGTGAATGAACCGTGGAGCTGACATTTGATCCTCCCATTGGTCTGCTTGCTGGCAAGCCCATGCTCTTCCTTTGCATCCTCTACACCTTATCGTGAATTAATTCATGAGATGCTTTCCTCTCGACAGCTGAGAATCAGAAAAGCAAGAGAGCACTAAGCATCTGAAATAGAAGAGTAGGCGATAGAAAAAGGGGACAAGAGAGCAGAAAAAGAGGCTGCAAGGCTTTGTCAGTACACAGGGGCAGCTCTTCTGCACGCGGTGGCAGGCCGGGCCTGCAGATCAGTAGGTTTTGCTCTCTGCCTTGAGGATGGGCTCCGGGTACCCAAACTAAAATGGAATTGAAGGAAGCTCCTAATGCCTCCTCCTTTCTTCGAATCAGTGATGATATTGAAAGGGACCCATTCAGTGTGTGAATACCTGAAATTAAAAGACTACGAATACGCATTTAGACTGTTTACTTTAGGTTTCCTGTTTACATTTGTTCTACTTTTATTCTCTCACTGGGAAGTAACATTGGAATGAAGAGAAAAAGGGGCGAGCACAAGACAAATGGAAGTGTAACTCGATTTTGAAAGCAGAGCCATTTTTATACTGAAGTTGAACTGTGGGTTTGAAACATTCAGCTCTCGTTGGAAACCATGGTGGGTGGGGTGCGTCTGCAACAGAGCTTCACCTAATTCATTCTATATGCTTGGCAGAGGAAAGGCTGAAATAAGAGCCAAATTCCAAAGGGTCTCTAAGGGAAGCAAGGTCACACACTACTCAGAGTTATATAGCAAACTGGCCTGAATAGAGAATTTTTAATGTGTTTGTACACTTAGGAATCATTCTTCTAGAATTTTGTAATTGTTTAGCCATTTCGTGAGGTTCTATTGTAAATGAATTGCAAACACTGCCTCAAAGCTAGATAAGAAAGACTTCTAAATTTAATCAAGTTAACTACATTGATTTTATAGCTGGTTTTGAAACTGGAAATAAAATAATGTGGAAAAGTTTATTGATTAGTTCCACTATCATAATAAGCTTGTAGAAATGTCTTAGGAGATGTATTTTGATTTTTTTTTTTTTTTTTTGGTCTGAGGAATTTGGCCCATCCTCAAATAAAAATTGTGTTTTAATTCCAAGTGATCTTCTTGTGAACAGTTGTTGAAGCTTACATTATTTTATAATGGGCCGGGCTGCTCAATAAAACTCATTTGCAAAGCAAAAAGGCAAAAATGTGAGAAGCAAGAAACCAAAAAGCTGTTAATCGGTAATTACAGTAAATATGAGAATAAGCAAAAATGTCATTTGAACTCACTTTCTGGGAAGGCAATCCAGAGTTTGGGGGATGACAGAACATCTTTTGGGTGCTTAGGGTCCAAAAAGGGAGTGAGGACTTTAGACTTTTGAAGTTGTTTTTACTTATAACCAATTTTACCTCAAAGTGTAGAGTGCATAAAAGTTAATTTAAATGTCGGTTACAAATTCCAAGAAATGTGGAGATACAACCCAGAAAGACAACATGACCTAGAGAGCTGAGTGAGGGTTTGGGAATGTGAACTTGGTTGTTAACCCTGTGTCAGTTGTGTGTGTGTTTTTTTTTAACTTTGTAGTGACAAAATACAGTTTCTATTCTCCTGACCACCTTAAGGTGGTACCAACCACAGATAAAGTGTGACATATTTTCTTCTATTTTACTTCTGGGAAATAATATCGAAGGGTAAATCCTCCTACCCTGCTTTTGAAGATGATTCTCAGTTAGAGCAAAGTTTTGGCCATTTTTGAGAGGTCCAGGATCTGGGCATCTGCTTCTTTTGCTACAAAGGCTGCAACCTCTTGCTTCTTCAAGGAACTTCTTGCCCTCCGTTGATCGTCAGCCCAGCTGAAGGAGTCAGAGTAAATTGTTGACAAAAGTCTGAGGGCACTGTTTGTCAACCTAGAGATAGTCTCCATCTCTACCAGTGGTTCTTAAACTTTTGGGGGTCCTATTGCCATGAATATGGTAAGAGTCATGGATCTTTTCCTCAGAGTATTGTACACATTCACAAAATGATTTCCGAAGGTTTTCCAACCCTGAAGACCATTCATGGATCGTGGGTTGGACCCTAGATCTGCAAGGTTTATGTCTCTAAGCTCTGAGACCGTTACCACCCCGGCTGTCTTCTCTAAGTGAAAAGCTACTCTCCTTGGCCAAGTCACCTTAATATTGAAAGGGAATATCTGGGCAGCATAATCTGCTCTCTTCTGATCCTGCCCATCCACACCTCTCCTCTTAGGGGTCTGAAGACCTCCCTCAAGAGACCTCACAACTTGATATCACTGTCTTTTCAAAGGTTTGGTCTTAGGTTTGAGCAGATTTCCTTTTCTTCCTCCTTTCTTTGCGTGAAAATCCTACCCCTCTGCATGACCACAGTGTCTCCCTGTCACCTGCTTTTCCCCACCAGCACCCCAGAGTGACCACTCTCTCAGTGATTTTTGATACCACCTACACTCAGTTCCAGCCATATGATGTTCATTTTCCTCTTTTTGCTTGTTTTAAAACTTATTTTTATTTTGAAATATTTTTTAATATATACCTATGAATGGAGATGAGAAATGCCACTCACTTCAATAAAATATTGGCATTATGATATATTTGCATCAGATTCTTAAAAATAACAATTACAGTTCCAGTGACGATCTTCTTCACCACCCCTCCCCCCTTCCTTTTCTTCCCTCCCTGGCAGTAACTGCTGTTCTTTGCAGGCATAGTTCATCCTTTACTTTTTAAAATTATTTCTTTTTCTGAGTATAGACCTGATCTGTCCAATGAGACTATAATTCCTTGAGAATAGATAATAGCCTTATTTTTCTTTTGGTTTGTCTGGTGATGCTCGGTTCATTGCTCACGAATCCTTAATAAGTAACAGTAGATTTGTGCAGGTGGGATTGTTTGGCTCTTAGTATTCCTCAGTTAAGGTTCTTCTCCATCTTCTTATCCCTCAAAGGTAGTTTGCATCTTTTATCAGAGAGTTAGGAAGGACCACTTTCTCTCCTTTCCTATTGTTCTTCTTTCCACAAGAAGAAAACTCAGATTATACCAAATTTTACATTCTTCTGGATATTCTGTTCCTCTTCATTTCTTCCATTTCCTTATGTCAGGAATGATTCTTAGTCTTTGTGTCTGAGTTCATTTATTTGTAGGTCTAGGGAAATAGTCTTGCTTTAAGCCACCATAAGCTTTATTCAAATAGCATAAAATGTATATGTAAATGTGATTAAATAGGCAAATTCATTTTCTTCCCAGAAATACTGTTGCTTTACCTTATCTGTTTATGCACTTCAGAAATCCATCAATTTGTCCCTCTTAGCAATCCCGATATTACCCCCATCTCCCAGGTAAGGAAACTAAGGCCAGGAAGGCTAAATGGCATCTTGGGTAGCAGAACTAGGGGTAAGACTGAGGTCCCTGGATTTCTTATTTTTTTCATTTCACCGTTCTGCAAGATTATAGCATAATATTTAGAATAGCATTTACTGACCTTATCGAATGCTGAAACACTGTTTGGGGCACTTTACACTGCCACTAATTCTTACATTAACTCCTCGAGGTACATGGTTTATCATCCTAAGTCACAGTTCATAGGATGATTCAGAAAGGTTAAAGGAGTTGCTTAAACTCACAGCTAGTAACTTACACTAGTAATAATGGTACTGATGGTACCTCACACTGTTCTAGCACTTACCATGTGTCAGGCACTGTCTAAGCACTTTATGTAACTTAGCTAACCATTACAATTTGAGACAGAAACTATTATATCGCCTTCCCTCCACAGACGAGGAAACTGAGACCTAAAGAGATTATTTACTCAGCTATAAATGGTGGAGGGGAACTTGAAATCCCATTAGTCTGGTGCCAGAATCTGCCCTCCTACGGATTCACTGTGCCACCTCCCAGCAGATGCAGGATTCTAATCTCAAAACTTGGTGTGCTTCTCATCATGCCTCTAGACTCTTCTGAAGAACAACTCTTTTTCTAAATTGCTTTAAATGTACAAATATTTACTTAACTTTAGAACTCAATTTTTATTCTTTTGGCCTGAATAGCAAACTCCAATTCACCCTTCGAAACCCTACTCAGAAATCTTTGTCACTGTCACTGTGTTCTTGAGCTTCCTCTCTTCTTCCCCAGGAGTTAATCACTCTTTGAAATATTGTAGTTCTGAGCTATGTATTTACTGTTTTAAAAAGTGAATAAGCGTTTTAGGGCAGTTTTATAGCTACAGAAAAGTTGAGCAGGTAGTACAGAGGTTTTCCATATCCACACTTTCCCTCTCACAGTTGCCCCTAGATTTAATATCTTGCATTAGTGTGATTTGTCACAATTGATGAGCTAAAACTGATACATTATTATAATATTAACAACTATGTTATTAACTAAAAACTATTATTATTAACTGAAGTCCATAGTTTACATTAGGGTTCACTCTTGGTGTTGCACATTCTGTGGGTTTTGACAGATGCATAATGTCAGGTATGCACCGTTACAGTATCATACAGAGTAGTTTCATTGCCCTAAAAATCCCCTGTATTTTACCTCTTCATCCTTTCCTCTAATTCCCCTCTCCAAACTCCTGGCAACCACTGATCTTTTTACTGTCTTTATAGTTTTCCCTTTTCAGAATGTCATGTAGTTGGAGTCGTATGGTATGTAGCCTTTTCAGACTGATTTCTTTTACTTAACAATATTGCATTTAAGGCTGCACCATGACTGTGGTTTAGTAGCTTATTTCCTTCTTTCTTTTTTTGAGACAGAGTTTCACTCTGTCTCCTGGGGTAGATTGCAGTGGCGTCATCACAGCTCACTGCAACCTCAAACTCCTGGGCTCAAGCGATCCTCCTGCCTCAGCCTCCCGAGTAGCTGGCACTACAGGGGCGCACTACTATACCTGGATAATTTTTCTGTTTTTCAGTAGAGACATGGTCTCACTCTTGCTCAGGCTGGTCTTAAACTCCTGAACTCAAGCAATCCTCCTGCTTCAGCCTCCCAGAGTGCTAGGATTACAGGCATGAGCCACTGCACACGGCCTGCTTGTTTCTTTTTATTGCTGAATAACATTACATTATCTGGTTGTACCACAGTTTGTTTACCGTTCACCTATAGAGGGATATCTTCATTGTTTTCAGGTTTTTGAAAAATATTAAAAAAGCTGCTATAAACACTTGTGTGCATGTTTTTGTGTGAACATAAGTTTTAAACTCATTTGGGTAAATACCTAGAAGTGTGATTGCTGAATCATATGGTCAGACCATGTTTAGTTTTGTAAGAAACTGCCAGACTGTCTTTAAAAGTGGCTGAACCATTTTGCATTTTTACCATCAATGAATGTGAGTTCCTGTTCCTTCACCTCCTTGCCTGTATTTGGTATTGTCAGACTTTTTGGATTTTAACCATTTTAATAGGTGTGTAGTGGTATCCAGTTGTTTTAATTTGCCATTCTCTAGTGACATGACATTGAACACCTTTTAATACACTTACTTGCTGTCTCTATTATCTTCTTTGGCGAGGTGCCTGTTCAGATCTTTTGCCCATTTTCAAATTGGGTTGTTTGCTTTCTTATGTTAAGGTAAAATGTTCTTCGGATATTTTAGATACCAGTCCTTTATCAAATTTGTGCTTTGCGAATATTTTCTTTTAGTCTGTTGCTTCTCTTTCCATTTTGTTGATAGTGTGCTTCATAGAGCAGAAGTTTTTAACTAAGTCCAACTTACCATTTTTTTTCTTCCATGCATTGTGATTTTGACCTTACATCTAAAAACTCATCAGCAAACCCACATTCACCCAGATTTTCTCCTATGTTATTTTCTATAAGTTTTATAATTTTCTGTTTTATAGCTAAATCTATGATCCATTTTGAGTTAATTTTGTGAACGTGTAAAAGGGTTTTTTTTTTGCGTGTGGTTGTATAGTTCTTTCAGCACCGTTGTTGAAAGGCTATTCTTCCTCTATGGAATTGCCTTTGCTTGTTTGTCAAGGATACGCTAACTAGGTTTATGTGGTCCATTTGTTGGCTCTCTATTTTGTTTCACTGATCAGTTTGCTTGTTTTCACCAATACCATGCACTGCTGATCACCATAGCTTCACGGTACGTCTTGAAGTCAAGCAGGGTCAGTCCTCTGATTCTTCTTCAGTATCATGTCGGCTATTCTGGGTCTTTCACTTTTCCATATAAAATTTAGAAGCAGTTATTCAATATCCACAAAATAACTTGCTGTGATTTTAATTGGGATTGCATTGAATCTATAGCTCAATTGAGGAAAACTGACATCTTGATATAATTGAGTCTTCCTATTCATACACAGGGAATCTCTTGCCATTTATTTAGTTCTTTAACCTTTAGGAGAGTTTCATTTTCCTAGTATAGATCTTGTAGATATTTTGTTAGATGTACACTTAGTATTTATTTATTATTTTTTGGGTGCTAATGTAAATGGTGCTGTGTTTTTAATTTGAAGTTCAAATTATTCACTGTTGATATGTGGAAAGATGACTGTCTTTTATGTACTAACCTTGTATCTTACAACTTTCCTTTAATTACTTATAAGTTCCAGGAGATTTTTTTGGCAATTGTTTGGAATTTTCAATATAGAAAATCATGTCACCTTCAAACAAAGACAGTTTTATTTCTTCATTTCCAATCTCTATACTTTTTATTTCCTTTTCTTATTGCATTAGCAATAGGATTTCCAGTATGATGTTGAATGGGAGTTGTGAGAGGAGACATTCTTTCCTTATTCCTGATCTTAGGTAAAAGCATCTACTGTAGTTTCTCACCATTAAGTATAATGTTAGCTGTAGGTTTTTTGTAGATGTTCATTACTGAGTTAAAGAAGTTCTCCTCTGTTCCTAGTTTTCTGAGTTTTATCATGATGGTTGTTGAATTTTGTCAGAGTTTTTTTCTGCATCTATTGTTATCATCATATGATTTTTTTGTTCTTTAACTTGTTGATGTAAAAGATTAATTTAATTGATTTTCAAATCTCAAATCAGCCTTGCTTGCATACCTGGAATAAATCCCAGCTGTGATATATAATTATTTTTCTACACTGTTGGAATTCATTTGCTAAAATTTTGTTGAGGATTTTTGCACATATGTTACTGAGTGATATTGGTCTTTAGTTTTTCTTCCTTGTAACGATTTTATCTGGTTTTAATTTTAAAGTAATGCTGTCCTCATAAGATGAGTTAGGAAATGTTCCTTCTGCTTCTATTTTCTGGGAGAGAGTATAAAGACTTGGTATAATTTCTTCGTTAAATGTTTGGTATAATTTATCAGTGACACCCTCTAAAATTCATCAGTGAAATCAATAAAGCCTGTTGCTCTATTTTTTCAAGGTTAGTAATTATTGACTCAATTTATTTAATAGATACAGGCCAGTTCAGATTATCTTTCTCTTTGTGTGAGTTTTGGTAGATTGTGTCTTTCAAGGAATTGGTTAATCAGTCTTTCAAATATTCTACTACAAACCCATGTATATATTTTTTATATGGCATATTTCACACTTTATTAGTTTATATGTGTATTTATTTTTTACTAAACTGTGGGAACTGTGGGGTTCTTGAAAGTACAGACCGTGTTTTTAAACTTTGCATTACTAAGACTTAGCACAGGGACTGGCGTATTTCAATGAATGTTGAATGAAATGAACTGAGTTTCTCTAAAATGTCAACGGGATGTAAGAAATATGTCTGAGAACACCACAGCTGTAAGAAGAACAAGAGAATATTATTTACATTATAAACTTTTTCACTTTACAAGGGACTAATCTACCAAGTCCTTTTAACTGGTTTGGTTTTGTGGTGCATTTTAATGTTGAACTACCGGCAATTTACTGTTTGGAAGAAGGCTGACTGCGAATCAGGGAAATCTAAAATTAAAGAGGAGTTTAATTCAAAATGATGATCTTTGCCACTGGAGGAAATATTAATAGAATTATAAAAATGTGATTCACCCCTTTCTCTATTTCTAGAAATTATCTGTTGCATAAAACAGAACACACCTGAATAGACACAATAACTATATAACCTGAGCTCCACTGAGGCTAACTGATCATTAAAAATTACAAAACAGGAAGTTAGACTTGTAATTTAAACTTCTGCTTAGTCTTTGGCTTTAATCAAATATTATGTTCAGGACAAAGAATGAGCTGGAGGGTCTATTTAATCTCTGCTCTGATCTGCTAACTGCTATTGTTTAATTGAGGTACCTCGTATTCCCCAAAGGATGAGCCACAAGCTGCTTTCTCCAGGCCCTGTGTTTAGATTGCTCATGGGCCCTCAAGTGCTACATCCGCTGAGACGCGGTGTTGCATTTCGTTGATGTGTCTCTCTTTTGGTCAGAGAGACCAAAGCATAAACATTGTGCTGACACGTCCGGGTGGAGGATTGGTTTTTGGTCACTGAGCTGCCCAAGCAGGTTATTAGGGAGCAACGTTTCAGCAGCAGCAGCAAGTTGTTGATGTGATATCTGATCCCAGACGTTTTGCACGTGTTTAACACTATATGAATCTATTTTTGAGATTTGTGATGGTTATGGTAAACATCCAGATTTTCTTGTGAAGTTGACTCTTGTGTTATTTCTCATAGAATTTATCACGTTATTTATCTGAATTTCTTCTCTGGGGATGTCTGTGAAGTTTGCTTTTGTATAACAGGGTGTTTTTTCATATATATGTATAAGGCAAGAGAATTACCATGTGTGTTAAAAATAATGTTTAGCCCTGTTTTTTATTAAATAATAGTGTTCTGAAATGGATTGGTACCAGAATAAAATGTGTGTAATCCCTCAGTTACAAGGCTTTATGGTATAATGGATAAATTCAGATGTAAGTTTGATTGCCACATTTGTTTTTTACATTGTCTGTGCTGTTTGCAAGGCTACTTCACCAATTTGATTCTTGATTTCTGTCACTATAAAATGGATAAAACTGTGTGTCACATTTTTAATAGATATAAAGATTGTTGATATTTTTCAAGTAAAATGCCTTGTACCAGGGATTTTGTTGCCATTAAGCACATACTAATAATAAGTAAGTTTGACATGAGGTATTTAATAAGAAACTAATTGAATTAGGGTTTGTGCCCTAAATTTTGAATGCTTATGAGTTTAACATTTCTCCACCCATACAATATGGCCATTTGTGGCCTTCCTCCTTAGATCTCCACAAAAATAAAAATGAGTGTAGCACTCTCTTACAGTTGGCTCATAAAGTATTTATATCTTTCTGCATGCTGAGGTTTTACTGTCATGAAAAGGAGTTTCTTAGCAGTATGTAACATCTCCCAGTGCTATGCCACGTTTTGACAAGGACCATATGTGCTGCCTTTCTTTTGTATAATTGCACTATGTTGAGGAAACTTCACATATAATGGCCTTTGTGAATTTATTTTGAAACTTAAAAGTGGTGTGTGGTTTCTTTGTTTGCTTTATTGTTTTTGGTGATGCTGTGTCTTCTAGAACCTTAGCTTTTTTGCATAAGCTGATATAAACAGTTTAGTGTTCATGCTTAAAAATAACATACCGAATAGTGTTAATACAAGACGAGAAAACTGAGAGGACTCATGCAGTGTTCCGAAAATGGCAGTGTGGAGACCTAACATCAATTTTTTCTGTATTTCCAGCTTGAATTCTTTCCACTTCAGTAGAATAAAATTTCTATTCCCTTCTTGGGCATCACTACTTAACTTGCAGGCCTCTGAAACCCAGCCCATCCAAAGCTTACCGAAACTCAGTTGGTTTGCTTTTGCTTTTACCTCTGTGCCCTGCAAACCTGTTGCTTTCCTGCATATTGTACTCCATTAATGGTCTCAGCATTCACACGGTTCTCCCAGA
Organism: Lepilemur ruficaudatus; assembly: GCA_963574885.1. NCBI lineage: Eukaryota > Metazoa > Chordata > Mammalia > Primates > Lepilemuridae > Lepilemur > Lepilemur ruficaudatus. The sequence goes on from CAUYRT010051429.1 coordinate 24,045, forward strand.
TTACACTTCCTCAGAGGCACCATGGTTGTATCTTTCTCCTTTTAAAAGTACTACATTCAACTTGCCTTCAAATCCTGATGGTCCTTGAAGTACAGCCTCTCCTCTCAACCCTCTGGCTCAGGCCATATTCTACCATGACTCCCCTGGACAATTACAGCAGCCCCCTGAATGTTCCACTCTGACTCTAAAAGCATAAATATGATCATATCACTTCCCTGGGTAAAACATCTGCTGCCCCCTTATTTTCTGCTACATAGAGCAGTGATTTACAAATTATAAGTTGCAAGCTATTAATGAGTAGTGAAATCAAATTAGTAAATTGCATTCAATTTTTTAAGTGTAATAGAAAAGAAAATGGCAGAGTGTATCACATTTTGTAAAGGTATTGTTCTGTGAAACTCTGTCCTAGTTATACTTATCTATATAAATATCCATGTGTTTCATCTCTGTTTCGTGTTATAAAATGTATTTCCACATGGGTTATAGTCCTGAAAGTTTGAAAGTCATCAGAATAAAGGGTAAAGTTCAAACTTTTTATTAGGGCATACAGTTTGTTTTATATTTATAATTTGCCCAGTTTACCTTTCTACCGTTGTCTCCAGCCACCTCCTCAAAGAAGTGTATGCCTATTTACACTTCAGGAACTCACTGTATTTTCCCTTGCATGAACTTTGCCTTTATGCAGTGAGGTCTTTTTTTTTTTTTTTTTTGAGACAGAATCTTACTCTGTTGCCCGGGATAGAGTGCCATGGCGTCAGCCTAGCTCAGAGCAACCTCAAACTCCTGGGCTCAAGCAATCCTTCTGCCTCAGCCTCCCAAGTAGCTGGGACTACAAGCATGCGCCACCATCCCCGGCCAACTTTTTCTATTTTTAGTTGTTTGGCTAATTTCTTTCTATTTGTAGTAGAGACATGGTCTTGCTCTTGCTCAGGCTGGTCTCGAACTCCTAAGCTCAAGCTATCCTCCCGCCTCGGCCTCCTGGAATGCTAGGATTACAGGCATGAGCAACCGCGCCCGGCTGCAAGTGAGGCCTTGTAAATGGAGTAGCAGTTGTCACACTTTTTGGTCTCAGGATCTCTTTAAACCCTTAAAAAAATATTGAATACCCCCAGAGTGCTTTGTTTCAGTGGACTGTAGACTCTATCAATTGATAGGTAACATATTAGAAATTAAAAAGGAGAATTTAAAAAATATTTATCAATTTATTTAAAATAATAACAAACCCATTATGTTGTCCTAAGTAATATATTTTTGTGAAAAATATCTCTATTTTCCAAAACAAAATTAAATTAGAAGAGTGACCTTGCTTTATATTTTTGTAAATCTCTTTAAAGTCTGGCTTAATAGAAGACCGTCTTACATCTGCTTCTGTCTTCAGTCTGTTGCCATGTGTTGTTTTGGTTGAAGGATACGAAGAAAATCCAACCTCTAACAGATATGTAGTTGAGAAAGGATTAAATATTTTGATAACCTTTTCAGATAATTGTGTAGATATTCTTCTTTAATACTACATCAAAACTTAGCAAGTGATAGTTTCTTAAAGGTTAGTTGCAATGTGGGTCTGAAGCACTATCAGTTAACTTTTCATAATGTATAACATTAAAACCCATTGGTCAGTCTCCTTTGCACTTTGAATGGATCTTTTACTCATGCATAATTTTATAATATCTTGTATTGGTCGTTTGAAAAATATTGGTCCTCTGAATGATATGTAGATCTTCCAAATGTTCACTCACTTCATTGTACAACATAAAAAAATCACATTGGCTAATATCACTGTTGATTGCATCAAATAAGTCTTAAAGTACTGGGAAGCTGTCAACCTTACTGTGGCAGATATAAATGTTGCAAAGTTCTAACTTTTATATAAAAGCCGTAATTTTAGCATTGGTGTCCAATACCATCAGCTGTTTTTTTTTTTTTTTTTTGACATATAACTGAATCAAGGTTTCATGGAGTAACCACAGTATGTGATACATTTTAATTACTATAGTTTGTTAGTGATTCTTTCAACTAAAAGTGATGTTCCATGAAAAAAACACAACTCAGAAAATCAAACAAGTGCTTCCCCTTTACATTGCAGAGAATATTAAAAAGGTTGAGATTGTTAATACTGAAAGGTTGAGATTGTTAAAAATTAATATTTTTACTGCTTTATCAAGTACATATTTAGATAAAGCTGCCTTTTTATTCTTCTGCTGCAAATACCTGGCATTGAAGAATACAGCTGCTGCAAGTACAGTTTGCGGCCACTGCTGTCGTCATTCATGCTAAGGCACCAGCAGTTTTACCCACTGTCGCTGCTGCACCGTCAGTGCAAATGTCAACGCAGTGAAAAAGACAAATAATGAATTAGCATCATCATGAAATAATCTTCATATGGGCCTTTCTTCTTTGCCCCTGAAAGAGTATTGCTGACTCCCAGGGGCTGAGGTTTATACTGTGAGAACTGCTGACCTGAAGTATCTTTCCTAAACCCACTTTCTGCTTGGAAAATTTACATTTAAACTTTAAGATCAGGCTCAAATGTCATGGACTTTGTGAAGCTTTGTGAAGCTTACCGAAGCTCCCCAGGAATTTGTCACTCCTCTGAGTTCCTGTTTATTGCAGACGTTATCACGCTTCCCTTTGTCGACTGGGTGCTCCTGTTAGGGGCTGACTCTCATTCCCTGACACCCCACAAATGCCTGGGGGATGCTCAGGGTTTATCAAGGAGCAGAAGCCTGTTAACCCTAGTTACATATCCTGGATTTTGTTGTTCTCCTTCAAGTCTGGTGTGGGGTCAGAAGGGGAATAAACACTACGTCCTTTTTCCAAGGCAAGCAGGGACATTTTCCCAACATGTCTTCAGTGCCACGTCCGCAGGCATCAGGAAATACTGACGTTGCTTAGGTTCCAGCACTGTGTTACGATAGCGGTATCATGCCACTGACGCAGAAGCACCAACATCACTCCTGTTCAATAGATGCATGAATAATCACTTTGTACTCTTTGGTCCAAACCTTACTATAGGTCAAGAGGTCGTTTTAGGTAACTCCACCTTAACTGAAAATGCCCTTGAATCTACTAGTCTTATGTTATCATTGCATTTGAGGAGACCTTACTTGAATATTTTTAAACCCCCATTTCTTGTGTTCATTCAGGAAACATTTATTTAGCATTTACTGTGTGCCAGGATACAAAAGTAGGCAGGGCATGGACTCTGCTTTCAAGGTAACAGAATAGAAAACTAGGACAAAGGCATTTGGATTTGGGCCTCAGATTTATACTGCCTTTACTTTCTGTAATTTGAAATTTGGGAGTTGAAGGGGTTTTTTTGTTTATTTCTTTGTTTTTAAGAATATGTTTTATGAATGAAAGCTCAGATTATATTGTCTTAGATATTTCAGTTGTGTATGTCCTTCTCACCGTGTTTAAAACAGTGTCGAGTTTGTTATTTGGAAAAAAGTAAGGCTTCTAGAGTTTTAAAAAAATTACCTTAACATATCATTTACAAAAGTATAGTATCTCAGCATTGATTTTAAACTTTGTATTGGATTCAGGCTTTTTAGAGGATACAAAGAAAGTATGTACTTGTTTATGTGTAATATTTCTTGTAAAAATCTCTACGTTTATTTCCATTCATAGTTATACAGTAACAATGCTAACTATGTACATAGCTTTATGCAGAAAGGGAAAAAAATCCTTGCTTGTCCAAAAAATTTACTATTTATTTAATGAGGGTCTAGAACAAGTACAAAAATGTTTATACAACCCCAAGTGAGAATTTTGACTAAGAATGTCCCAACTACAAATTGTAGTTCTTCCCCAAGGCTGAGATGAGAGAAAACCAAAAGTAGCAGAAGCTACAAGGTAGACGTAGCAGAACTATTGACTTTTTTCTTTACATTTAAGGACTTACTTCTAAGTCAGTCCTCACGTGTTGTTATCTAGATCATTTTTTGCTGATGTGATGGTTAATTTTATCCATCAGTTTAGCAAGGCCCCTGTACCCAGTTATTTGGTCAAACACCAAATAAATGTCTCTGTAAATGTATTTTTTAGATGAGATTAACATTTAAATCAGTATATTTCTAGTAATGCAATGACCTTCCATGATGAGGGTAGAGTTTATCCGATTAGTTGAAGGCTAAGGTTGAGATCTCTGAGGTCTTCCTCAGCGTTCCTCTTGGGAACGCTGTTCACAGACTTATGCTACAACATCAGCTCTTCCCTGGGTCTCTAGCTTTCCAGACTACTGTGCAGATTTTAGACTTGCCAGCTGCCACAATCATGTGAGGTTTATTTTACGAAAAATCTCTGTTGGACACAGTGGCTCACACCTATAATCCCAGCACTTGGGAGAACAAGACAGGAGGAACGCTTGAGCCTAGGAGTTCAAGACCTGCCTGGACAACATAGCAAGACTCCATCTCTACAAAGAATAAAATAAAATATGAAAATAAAATAAATCTCTCTTTGTATATTTATATCTTATTGGTCTTTCTTTCTAGAGAGCACTGACCATTACAGCTGGCTTGCCCACATATCTGTTCTTACGTTAGTTCCAGGAACAGGATGCTGCTTCTATCTCCTCTACTCCTTGACTCTGCCAGGCTTAGGCTCATAGAAGTCACAATAACGTAACATTTTCAGACCGCAATATAGATGTTAAAGCACTCACACCTTGGTGCATGCTCAACTGTTTTCTGCAGAAGTTTTCAGAAGCAATGAGGACTAGGGATTAATGGAGAGAAGAAAATGTGTTCAACTACATGGATCCAGGTAGAAAGGAAGTGACTGGTGGAAGAAATAACAGAAGAGGGAAGGGAGGGAAGGCCTTGCTAGGGGCTGAATTGTGTCTCCCCTAAAATTCATTGGGTGAAGGCCTTAACCCCCAGTACCTTCGTGGGTAACTGTATTTGGAGGTAGGGCCTTTAAAGAGGTGATTAAGTTAAAATGAGGCCATTAGGGTGGGCCCTAATCCAGTTTGACTGGTGTCCCTATAAGAAGGGGAATTTTGTTGCTATTGTGAAAGGTATTGAGTCTTTGACTTGATTCTCAGCTTGACCATTGTTGGTGTATAGAAATGCTACTGATTTGTGTACGTTGATTTTGTAACCTGAGATTTTGCTGAATTTATTTATCAATTCCAAGAGTCTCTTGGCAGAATCTTTGCGGTTTTCTAAATATAAGATCATAGCATCAGCAAAGAGTGATAGTTTGACCTCTTTTCTCCCCCATTTGGATTCCCTTGACACCTAACTCCAGTAAGAATGGCTTTTATCAAAAAGTTCCAAAACCACAGATGCTGGCACGGAGGCAGAGAGAAAGGAGCACTTACACACTGTTGACAGGACTGCCAATTAGTACAACCTCTATGGAAAACAGTATGGCGATTCCCCAAAAAACTAAAAGTAGACCTACCATTTGATACAGCAATCCCACTACTGGGTATTTACCCAAAGGAAAAAAAGCTATTTTACCAAAAAGACACTTGCACTCAAATGTTTATTGCAGCACAATTGAACAATCACAAAGATGTGGAATCAACCCCAGTGCCCATCAATTCATGAGTAGACAAAGAAAATGTGCTATATGTATACCATGGAGTACTACTCAGCCATAAGAAAAAATGATGAATTAATACCATTTGTAACAACCTGGATGGAACTGGAGACCATTCTCCTAAGTGAAGTATTGCAAGAATGGAAAACACCACATGGACTATACTCTCTATTAAACCGGAGCTAACTGATCAGCACTCATGAGCACATATGAAAGTAAAACTCAACAGAAATCAAGCAGATGGGAGGGGGGTGGGTGAAGTCACACCTAACAGGTACAGTGTGCACTGTCTGGGTGATGGGCACATACTTTGACTCAAGCTGTACAAAAGCAATCCATGTAACCAAATCATTTGTACCCCATAATATTCTGAAATAAAAAAGGGGGAATTTTGACATACAAAGAAGCATCAGGAACTCACACATAGGAAAGACCATGTGAGGACACGGCAGGAAGGCAGTTATCTACAAGCCAAGGAGAGAGGCTTCAGGAGAAATCAAATCTGCTTCATCAAAGGAGAAATCAAACATCCTAGTCTTGGGCTACTAGCCTCCAGAATTGTGAGAAAATTGATTTCTGTTGTTTAAGCTACCCAGTCTGTGGGGTTTTGTTAAGGCAGCTCTAGCAAACGAATATAGGCTCCAGGGAAGCATATTGATTATTTCTCAACTTTACTCAGGGCTGGGTGTGATTCTGGTGTATTAATCATTTCTGTTCACCAAGAAGCCAAGTCAGCAGATCTCAAGAAGTGCCTCGGGTAGGCTAGACTGCTTGGTCTTTGACTGCTTTAAGAGAGGCCAGTGTGGCCATTGCTATTTGCATTAAGCAGGAAACGGACTCCGCTACCTCTCCCAAGGACCCCCCACAATGTATTTCTGTGTCTCAGGGTGCTTCTGTCTTGGTCCAGGCCAATCCACAGCTGCAGCTCCAGAAGGGTCTTGTCAGCTCATGTAAGCAGCCAGCCATACAACATGACAGGGCACTTCAAACAGCCCAGTGATTTTTCAGCCTAATATTTCCCTGGCCACCCCTCCCCCTTTTCATCACGTACAAAATGCAGTTGCTGATGTCTGGGTTTAAATAGCTAAATATAATAGATTTGTAAAATTAAAATTATTTTTAAAAGCTATGAATTATGAGATGGTAGAGTACAATCATCAAAAATGCACTAGCCTTGTTTGATGCTTTTCTATTTTAATGGCAATAATTATATAATATTGTAGCTATGTTACTATGTGCCAGTCACCATTCTAACTTCTTTAAAGAGGTTAAATTATAGATATTTGTACATAGACTATCTCATTTGATTCTTATAACAAAAATGTAAGCTAGGCAAGGCAGGAGTATTCTCATTTTGCAGATGAGAAAATTGAGACAGAAAAGCTCATTGTTTTCCCAAGGTCACCTTGCTGGTAAATGGCAGAGCCTGATGCATAATCCAGGTCTTTGGATTCCTAAATTAGTGGCTTTTCCAAACCACTTCTCTTGTAAATGACATCAAATTTATTATATATGTAATTAAGAGTGAGAGAGCTTGCTTTTTTTGCCTCTTTGGATTCTAAACAAAGACATGTGGCTGAGCACTGTGGCTCACACTTATAATCCCAGCACTTTGGAAGGCTGAGATAGGAGGATGGCTTGAGGCCAGGAGTTTAAGAACAGCCTGGATAACATAGGGAGACCCCATCTCTACAAAAAAATTTAAAAAATGAGCTGGGTGTGCTGGTGTGTGCCTGTAGTCCCAGCTACACAGGAGGCTGAGGCAGGTGGATTGCTTGAAGCCCAGGAGTTTGAGGTTACAGTGTGCTCTAATCATACCATCGCACTCCAGCCTGGGTGACAGAGCAAGACCTTGTCTCTTAAAAAAAAAAAAAGGAAAAAGAAATGCGAGGATCAGTAAGATGAGGAAGATGACATTTGTCTCCCTAAAGGATCACTAACTGGCCTTGCAGGAAGGCCTGGGAATGAAGAATGGAATCCAAGAAGCACAATCTTTCTGACACCAGGAGCTGCGTGGAGTGGGGAACGGAAGCCAGCCGACCTGGAACTTAAGATGCCCAAAGAGCAAAAAGGGAATATTAAACCAATACAAGAATAATATAGAAAGTATAAAGTTACCTCTGAACAAATTGGAAAGACTATAAAAAGGACCCAAGACACAACGTGAAACAAAAAGACTAGGAAAATCTTTTCTTTCATTTATTTTTGCATTTGTAAGATGAATTTGATTTATGGAAGGCAAAATATGTCCAAAAAGAAAAGTTATGCCTTTGAGAGACAGAAGCAAGCAGATAACATATGTGTGTGGCAAATCTGAGGCTCCAACATACATCAGCATGTCCTTGAAGATATAAACTATGTCAGTGTCTATACTCAGACTTCATTCCTAGCCACAGCAAAAGCCAGGCGTGGGGGAAGTGTTTAGAGATAAACACGATAGAGAAGGAAATGGTTAAAGAGCATTTTTTAAATCCAGTGAGTTCAGCACTGCCCCTCCCGGCCTCCCCCAGCAAAGCATAATTTCTGAACAATTTTCAGATCGCTATTACAGCAAAAGGGTAGTCGAGTAAACAGAGATGCATTTTGTTGTTTGTTCCCAAAAGTTAAAAAATACTATCATAATTCCTTGCATCTGAGGAAGGATAGAATTTGCCCTATTCGTAAAGATACTTAGGAAGCAAAGTAGCATTATTGTTTAACCAATACCTCAGCTAACTAATTAAGGCTGCAGAAAAAGAAGACAGAAGGGGAGGCTTTCCTGATTATCATCACTCCATAATTACTAGTATTTTCCATAACTTAGGCGACTCGGCTGTCTAAGAAACAAAATCCAGCTGAAACTGAACCTTCTAAAGTTTTCCTTCTGCAATTTTTTTTAAGGCCCAGGGCAGGATCTCTGTCATACTAAAGTCTCTCCTGGATGTCTGGAAAAAGTCTTATAGTCTGGGAGACAGTCCAAAATATGTGCAGTGACCACTGCCACAGGCGTGAACTCCTTAATGCATTTTGCAGAAATCTCCACCACAATGAAATTGATTACTGTCTGAAAGGGTTTTTTTTTCCCCTTTTCAAAATAGCAAGCAGCTAGAATATGCTTTTCTTATGTTTTATTACATCCTTAAGTATCTCATGTGGACTGAATGTGACTGGAGAATGTTACTGCTGTGAGTCTGATATATAATGTCTAGTTTAAGACAATTTTTTTTTTTTTGCGTTGATGGGTTAGGTGAATGGAAAAAGGAAAAACTCTGGATCTATGAAGACGACCCATACAAAATTGCATATTGATTACTAAAACTTGAGTTTCTGCACAGTTTTCCTTCTGCAGAAACTGAAATAAGATCAGAAAATAAATGTGAAGAAATGGCTTTTCAAGGGACAAGTGGCAATTGGAAAGAAAATGGAACCTGGAGTTTGTGTATGTGAATCTGTCTGCCTTATGAGGATGGTATTTAAGGGGATGGATTAGGGGTTGGAGGGCCTGTTGTAAGGTTTTTACATAATCAAGATCAAAGTTATCAAGTTCTTTAACGCTTTCTGTCCATTGCATTATATCCAAAGAAGTAAACTTGGAGCTAACTGGCAATAATTTTGTTTTTATTCATCCAGTGCAAATAATTGTAGCAGAGATGTTGCCAGGCTTGTTGCTAATGTCACAGAAAAAGTCTGATGAATCAGAAAAGGGGAATATATTGCAATCATAGTAAAGAATGAACAGAAGGGACATCAATTATGAGATTTCTAATTCTTGCTTTCACAGCAGTTTCCATATTCTTGCAAGAAGTTGGAAAGTTACTCAGTCCCTGGTATCAATCACACCTCAGCTAGACAGCAAATTGAGGCTAGTCACTGCTGCTGGAAGACTTCTTCTTGACAGTGATTCATGTGAGCCAACTGTCAGGAGCTTTGGAGTTCTTAAATAGAAGCTGATGTATGTCTTTTACTGTTGTGCAGTCACTGAACATATTTCATATGATGGAAAATAGATTTGCAGAAAAATTAACCTGTTCCTTATCTTTGAACAAGCCTTCCCTCAGAAGTTATCGACTCACTCATGAGCATCACGTTTTCTGAGTGTTTCGTGTTTCATGCACGCATGTGGTGAGATTCTTATTCTTACCGTGCACAGGTTACCATAGGAGGTGGTGTGAGATGCCATTTAAGAAGTCCCAGCCTTTTCCTTTGTATTTTCACAAGAGGCCAAAAACAAGGCAAAAAAAAAAATGCATTTAACTTTTATGGTCTTAGAAATTGTTTCTTAAACATCACAGACTGATTTTGGCACAAGAAGGCATGATCAGGTAATTTTGATCCATGCTGAATACATGATTCTGAAGCAGAAACAGAAAAGATACAGGGGGGAAGTTCTGCTAGTCCAACCAGTGCTAGAGGGCAGAGAGGGAGAGTACTTCTTGACCTTCTCACCTCACCTCACCTGTGTACCACTGTCCTTTCATATGAAATTATAATGTTTTAGCATCGGAACAAACCTTAGAGATCATATAGTCAAATATCATTTTTATAGATAAAGGAAACCAAGGACTAGAAAGGTGAACCAAGTTGCCCAAGATCAAAGAGCTACTTGGAGAAAGAAAATCTGAATTTCAAGAAGTGGGTTTGCAGCCTCCCAAGTCCAATGTTCTTTCTTCCCTTCCCACACACTGTCTCTTCTGCTACATTCTTCTTCCCCCGACCGAGAAGAGAGTGCAGCAGTAACGCCACCATCATCAGGGCAGAGCAGCAGTCAGCGTTCAGAGGGAGCCCGTCACCTGTAAACCACATTGCTTCAGTCCAGTACAGCTGGAAATGGCAGCTCTCGCTTCCCTCTATACCTGCTTCAGAAATGACCTCTCTGTATGTAAACTGTAGCGACAGGTTAATTAAAAGGCGTTGTTAGAAGAGGGCACAAGGGGGTGGAATTTGGGGCTGGCAGTGTTTTATTTCTTGATCTGTGTGCCAGTTGGTTACAGGGAACATTCAGTTTGTGGAAATTCTGTGAGCTGTGCATTTTTGGATACTTCAACAAAAAGTTAAAAAAAATTTACAGATCAATTAAAAATCCATTGTTGGCATCAAAGAAATTAAATACTTCTAGAAATTATTTTGCAAGCATATTTTTCAAATTAAAAATAGAAAATTTAAAGGAAAAACAGCCACCATTGTTTGGCATGCCCAGAGTTTTTATTGTAAAGCGAATTTAATCTGTTCCTTCAGGGAGAAAGGTTTTCTGACGCTGGGTCCATCCTTCATGCTGTGTAACTGCTGAGGAGTCACTTCGAGACCAAAGCTGTTAGATGCTTATTACATCTTCACACTATGGGAATTATTCAAAATTGAGACTATTTCAAAGCTTTTTTTCTAATCCTCATTTGAATTTGTGATTTATATCCAAATAATTGAGAAATCTATTTCAGAATTTTATGGTAACCTATTATAATTCTTATGGTGAAAAATAAAACTTAGAAGTTGACCTGGTTGGCTAATATATTGTTCTACTTATTTAAGTATTACTATTAACGAAAGTTTATATACAAATTAGACAAAAATGATTAATTCTTCCCTATGTTTCTTTTTTATAAATGGAATTTAACTCCTTGGGCAAATGTAACATTGTTTTCATCTCTGTGATGGCTAAAGGTGTTTGGGGGTGGAGCAAACATACACACGGACAGACACATACACGTGTCCATGCTCCAAACACACAAGCATGGATTGAATACGTCTGTGACCTTCGTTTATGCTCAGATTTCAAGGCAGGATAAGCCAAGTTTCCCACCTAAATATTTTCCCTCTGTAATTGGATATGTAGATATTTACTATAGCTATGGATTCTGGAGATGGCATTAAACTTTACTATTAGCAAACCGTAATTTCTAATTTTTTAAAAACTGGATCATTTGCCAAGCTTCCCAAGATGAAGAGATGTGTGAGTTACATAAGCTTCACAAGGCCCTGGGCTCAAAATTAGCGTGAGTTAAATACAACTCACGTGGCAGTTCATGTGTCAAAATATCTCAGAGGGTAGAGGACTGGACACCATTGGTTGGCAGATTCCAAACATACCAATACACAGCTTCCCACGAACCATACTGGTTTGGAATCTCTGAAAGTAGCTTCTTAGAGCTGCTAGTCCTCTTAGAGACAGAGGCAGCAGCAAAATGAAATCAGCAGAAACCCCCAAGCTCAGAAAGACCTCTCCACCTCTCCGTGTTTCAGGGGACAGTAGCGGCAGAGTGAGGTGTGAGGAGGCTAGAGAAAGCGCATCTTAAGAATCACTACACGGGCGAGAGTGCTTATGGACTGTAATTCTAGTCAGAACATTGTTTTTCTAAGAGAGATTCCATTATCACAGTAATAACCACAAATGTGCCACCTCAATTAATAGAGTGAAATTCTTGGGAATATTTTTTAAAAATCACAAATTTTTCATTACATTAGAAAGGATTATTTTGTTTTAAAAGTTTTTATTCTATTTTTGCAGTAAAACACCGTGGCCCCAGGAAAGAAATTTTTTTTTCTAGTGTGGCAGTCACTGTGTTAAAGCTTTGCTGGCTCTTTTTGAGTAGAAGTAAGTTGAAATTCAATGGGACAAGGCTCTAAGGGGCTGGAGGCCTCCTTTCCATTAGAGATGTGTTGCCTAGAGATCAGCGGCCATTGCCTAAAGTGGCTAAATCAAAAAGTGAAAGTATAAGCATATTTATTTAAGGGTTATGGACCAGAAAATCTAAGGAGAAATTCAAAGAAATTTCCTCTTGAAGTAAAGAGGGCTGGAATGGGAGACTTGCTTCTCATCATACCCTCTTCAAAACTCTTTCAACTGTTACCACATTACCACATGCATGTATTATTTTGGTTTTCAAAAATTTAATTATTTCAGCAAACTTGTGTTGAGTTTATACAATGTATTAGGCCACTGTATCTGGAAATGTAAAAATTGAAAGCTTCAAGGGTTCTAATATGGAAAATAGACTTGCAAACAATGAAGCATAATATAAAACAATAAGTAATAATCTAGTATTATGAACAGAGAAGAGAGTGACTACTGTTTTCCAACTAAGGGAGAGTGTGTATCTGTGGGCATATGGGGGTGTGGGCTTGTGCACTGTTGGGGAGAGGAGAGTCGGGGGATTCTTCACAGCAGTGCTGGGCCTTGTTAGAACCCACAGGCCTTAATCCAACCAAGAGAGGTCAGAGGGAGATGGACATGGGGGTGAAGATATAGAAGAGTTCATGATGGAGAGCACTTTTCCTATCCTTACGGTACCCAGGGAAAACCAGCTGGTAGCTCCTTTAATTTAACCCTGCCTTCCCTGATAATCAAGAAGCTGTTCAGTCCCTCCTCCCCTGCAAGGAGTGAGGGTGGAGGGGAAGAAAGGTACATGTTTACATCGGAAACTTATGTCATAATTTTACTGTCATAATGGAAGACCCTCAGAAAATATATATGAACAGGAAAATTTTTCAAGAAGTTCAGTATGAAGTTGACTTTTTCTAGATTGCCAATAAAATATATGGAGTAAGTGAGATGTGACTCATCTGACCAGGGTCCTCAAGTAAGCAATCTAACTAAATCTCACAGGTGGTCTTTAAGGAGAACCCTAAACCAAGAATTCATTGCACGAATCCAGCCTAAATAACGTAAGGGCATGAACAAATACGATGAGGTCATTGAAGAGAAAGGGTTGTTTGCTTCCATACCCATCTTGGCAGCTGTAGCAGCTGTGGTATCTCTTCCAACACCCAGATTATAGGTTAAACCTTAAAGTTGAGCCTTTGAGTTTTAGGACTAAATAGAAGTTTCTTGAAATACCAGGTTTTTTGATACAGCAGAAATGATAGCATAGGCGCTGTATGCAAAGTGATTACAATGGGGAATGATCAGATACATGGCGAATAAATACAATATATTGTATACAAAGAGTTCATATGAATAAAATTATGGAGAATGGGGAAAACTCTCTAAAGAGAGCTCAACAATCAATGCTTCGAGTTGGTGCAGAGTTAAGAGTACCCATGGGAGAGGCAGTGAGGCCTCTGACAGGTGGTAGAGGAAGTAGTTGACAGATGAGCTTTATATTTCTTGAAAACTTTCTCTTTATCTCAGTTCACAGAGGCGGATGGGAAAGGAACAGATGTCAGAAACAGCAGAGCTTCTCAGGGAAGATTAAATGGTAGAGGAAATGGAGATCGCATTACCAAATAAGGGGGAAAGGGAAAGCAGTGTGTCTAAGTGGAACTGGACAGAATGACCAGGTGGAATTTGGATCTGAAGTTTGAGGGAATATCATATTAAAGCAGTAAACAGCAAGCTATCACAAGGTGGCTGGTTGGGATTTCATTAATTGATGACAATGATGAGTGCTTCTTTTATGTGTTAATAACATAGTGCCATAGAGGATAAGAAAATTAAACTTTTTGTTTGTAAATATGTATATTGTTTCATTTCAGAATTGGTGAAAAGTTGGAATTATTGTTGCAACATATTGTAAAGGGCTAAGGCTTAGGAAGATTTCGGAGTATGCAAGAGTTGACACTCTCACATCATGTTACGTTTCATTCATTTTTCTCCTTCACCCCACTTCCCTTCTCTCCCTTTATTTCTTCAGCTTTTTTCCTTATAGGGGCATATGGAGGTGTGGAAACTCACAAGCAGTATCCAAAGAAAAAGAATTTATTGTTAAGGAAGTTGCTCACATTATTAGTATACAAGTAGGTATTCACTAAGAAAACATTTATATAAGAAAAGTATTCAGTTAGATTTCTGGTCTCCATATTAAAGATCTCAACCAAAAAAACCCATGAAGCTGGAATTTAGAAGACCTGAGCTGTGGTTCTAGTCTACCCCTAATTGGTTCTATGACTTCAGGCAAGTTGTAATACATACCTTCTTTGGCTCTCAGTTTCTTCGGTGGTAAGAAGACCTTAGATCATATCCATAATGTATGTTCTTAATGATTTGAATACCATAGTCTAGGGGTAACTCTAGTTAAAGCAAGTGGCATTTACCTTAACAATGGGAAGGGAAAGGATGCTCCAAGAGCTGAAAATTAACTTTGATAAAGGAATTCTTGCTCTTTTATTCATTCATTCAATCATTGCTAATTAAATATCCACTATGATTTCCCATATCTAGAAATGCTTTTCTTCCAGATAGCCATAGTGTTCATTCACTTGCTTCCTTCAGTTCTTCACTCAGTGGTCATCTCGTGAAGCCTTCCTTCTTCCCTATTTAAAATTGTGCACGTACGCACACACCACACACACCCCCCACACACATACACACGTATCCTCTCTGGGATTCCCTATTCCCCATTTCATGTCTTACTTTTTTCTTTATGACACTTACTACTTTCTAATATCCTAAAAGTTACCCATTTATGTTATTATTTATGTCCCCCATTAGAAATTAAAATGAGAGCAAGGATTTTGCAGGTTTTGTTCAATGCATAGAATAGCACTTATCACATAGTAGGCCTTCAAAGTGTTCAATTCTTGATCAAGTAGTTGAGGGATTCTAGGCTGATTGTGAGTATATGATTGAAGTGAGAATGGATAAGGAAACTAGGAAAGTCAGAAGTAGTAATGGATCCACGACAGTGATTTTCAGATACCTTGAGCAGTAGGATCTTCATTTCAGATGAAAACTTACATAGAAGTCACATGTGAAGAATAAAGCGCAAACCTGGTCTGGGGGAAGCAGGTGAAATGAGCATGGCCCCACTTCCTTTTCTCCAGCCTCCTCAAGGTGACCCCTGAAGTAGTTCTACATGGATTTTCTTAAATTGTCCTAATTTCAAAAATCACTTGGGACATTGGTTAAAAATACAAATTCCCTGGCTCTTCCTCTGGAAAGGAAGGAGACTATAGAAGTTGGCGAGGGGTTGAGGTTCGTATCAAGGAAGTTGACTAGAGATAACAGAGAAACGCAAAGGTTTGGGGGGCTACGTAAGGAGATGGGCTAGCAAGAGGACAGAGGGGTCTCCTTAGTAAAGCAATTTGAATGGCGGTCAGTCACTTACACTTGTCTCCCACGTAAGAAAAAAAAATTGGATCTTGGTTTGGTCTGAGAATCAGATATGTTTAAAAAGAGAAAAACAAAGCCATATTTAGGGGTTTGTTTTGTTGAGTTTTATTATTGACAATGGCGCCAAAGAACCAGCATACAACCACTTGAACTAAATAGAACATTAACAGAGTTCTAAACATTCAAACGTGATGAAGAGAAAGTTCCACTGGTCAAAGATCTCAGAAGAGACATAACTCACCCATTCACTGAAAATTAGTATGCAAACAAAATCTAGAATAAGACGTATTCATACTCCTTGTTATTTCATATTAAGTATCGGTTTCTTTTTAAAATTTCTTTTCAATTTTGTTTTTGACATAGTGATTATACATATTTACGGGATACAGTGTGATGTTTTGATACAGGTAATGTTCAAATCAGAGTAATTAGCATATCTGTCACCTCAAACATTTATCATTTCTTTGTGGTGAGAGCATTCAAAATCCTTTCTTCTAGCTGTTTTGAAATATGTGATGCAGTACTGTTAATCCTGCTGTGTACCGAGCGTCAGAACTTACTCCTCCCAGCTAACTGTAACTTTGTACCAGTTAACCAACCTCTCCTCAACCCTCTCCCACCTCCTCAGCCTCTGATATCAATTTCTTTTTGTGTTTTACTATCAACAAAACCTAATCAAATTATCTTATTTAAAGGGTACCACTTCTCCAGACACATCTGCAGGCCCCACTGTGTATCCATTCTCTCATGAAAAATCCCCATAGATCCTATACATTTTCACCCACTAATCCATACAGTTCTTTGCATTCATTGAAATTTGACTTTCCTCCGGGAACATCACATCCTCAAAACTATCTCAAATATAAAGTGCTATTTTCGCCATTACTCTATCTCCTCTTGGATGTCTCAGATTCCTCAGCATCAAACTAGCCAAAATGAAACTCGTGGCCCCCACTGAAGTGTGACTTGTTTTCATCTACTACTCCCTATCTCGGTGAACATCACCTCCATGTCCAATCCACCACCCAAGCCCTATTAGTTTTACCTTCTAAATAGTTTTAAAATACCCATGCTCTTCTCCTTCTACTCTCCAACCACCTTGGTCCAAGCAGTCATTATCTTCTTCTTTAAGTATCATATGTGCTTCCTACCTGTTCTTCTGTGTACTTCTGGCCAGTCTCTAAGTTCTTAGAAGTCTGCTGTAGGTGTAGCTCCCATCAATCACTTCCTTGATATTCCCACTGACATCATCCCAGTTCGTGTTTTTTATCTGGGCCATTGGAGCAGCCAGCACTCCAGTTACCTTAGCCCTGCTGTCTTCTACATACACAATATTTTAATACTGGCTTAATTTTCATAAAGCATAAATGTTTCACAACTGCTCTGTTGCTTATTGGATTAAAACCAAACCTTTTAGTTTAGCATTCTTCTCATCAGAAATACTCTCTCCCCATGCCCATGCCCACCTAAATCCTGCCCCACCTGCAAGACCCTGGAAGCTTTTCCTGATCTTTCGTCAGAAGCCTGATAAAGCCTTTCTGCTCTTTGAACTCACACAGGCCTAACTTCCCTTCTTACCGGAGAGTGTAGACTTTTGAGCAGAGTCTTGCTGCATTTCTATCACCAGAAACATCTCTCACTCTCCCTCGCATGCAGTAAATCCTCAATGCATTTAATGAATTTTTGAACTTTTTATTTGAGTAGGGTTTTAGACTGAGTCTCAGAAAAAGATTGAATTACAGAATTCATTTTAGTATTCTGGAGTTCCATAATCAAATGGAAACCACCCCACATATGAAAGCATAGCTGCACTCTATTTGTTTTATTTCAAAGTGAGCCAGGTCCTTTTACCACCAGAGAGGAAGAAAGCGGATTAAGCTGAAATTAATGTTTTGATGAAGATGAGGCAGATGGTAAATTGACCCAAGGGAAGCAAAAAAAAAAAAAAAAAAAAAATCTACTTGCCACATGTTAGCAACAGAGACTCTTCATGATTGATGTTCAGTGACTTGGAAATTCTCTTCAGGGCAGACTGCATTTTCACTGCTTACTCACATACATTTTGAGGCATAGATTAATTTCAAAACAAGAACTTAAAGCTATAAGGAACCTCAGACATCAGTTTAGTTTGTGGTTTTCAAACTTTTCTCTTTCTCTCTCTTTTTTTTTCTTAAGCATTAGAACTCTTTATTCAATCAGAAGCTTCCATGAAATCTCATTATATGAAATAAATAAAAGTGGAGTTGTTTTGGTTAAAGCAGGGTGGGAGTCCAGGGTCCAGCCCTCTCGCCTCAGGGCTTTTCAGCTTCCGGGGTGGCCCCAAAGCATGTGGGAGAAACTCTAGAAGGCTGGTGGTCTCAGTGTGAACACCCAGGGTCTGGTCTTCCTTCTCATTTCTAACAGGAGATCACAGGTTCAGAGAAGCTGCAGTATTGGCCAGCGGTAGGGCCAGGACTAGGACGCGGGTTTCCTGCCTTCTGATGCAGCCGTCTCCTCCCGTCACTGCCTGCTCTTCTCTTTGGTGGCACGTACATCCTTCTAACCACCCCAAGTTAGTCTTTACCTGTTTCCAGTGCCAGCGCACAGGGAAAAAAAAAGAAAAAGTCCTCTGAACTCCTTTGAGTATTTTGGTAGCTTCTTCTCTAAAATTTTTATCTAACAACCATTACTAAATGGCTGTATTTTCTGCCATTACTCCCTAGCCCATCTCTTAAAATGTTACTGTATTTTTTTCATATAAAAATGCATTAACAAGTCAGTAACATGTTGACAGGCAATTCTAAGAACTCTGTTTCATCCTAGCCTTTAGGAGCACTTAGGATAATAAAGGTATATAAGAGGAAAGGGCTAAGAATTCTATTTTGAAGCCAGAATAGACAGGATTAAAAAGAGGGGAGATAGGATTTTTAAAAATATGAGAACCGCCGGGCACAGTGGCTCACGCCTGTAATCCTAACACTCTAGGAGGCCGAGGCGGGCGGATCATTTGAGCTCAGGAGTTCAAGACCAGCCTGAGCAAGAGCGAGACCCGTCTCTACTATAAAAAGAAAGAAATTAATTGGCCAACAAAAATATATAGAAAATATTAGCCGGTCATGGTGGCGCATGCCTATAGTCCCAGCTACTCGGGAGGCTGAAGCAGTAGGATTGCTTGAGCCCAGGAGTGTGAGGTTGCTGTGAGCTAGGCTGATACCACGGCACTCTAGCCCGGGCAGAGTGAGACTCTGTCTCAAAAAAAAAAAAAAAAATATGAGAACCAAATTACTCGCTTGTTTTAACGTTAGAGATGGGACTTAGAACAAGCTCTGTCAAGTCCATATTTCCTCAAATGAAAACTACTCAATTTTAAGAATATGAAAAAATTTCAAGAATAGAAAGTTTAAAAAAAATTCTTGTATCTTATCTCATCATTCAGAGAAAACTAATCTTAACTCTTCTTTTAGACTTCTGTCTTTCAACAAAATACATGCATTTATACAATATAATATAAATAGAATTATACTATTCAAACTGTTCTGCAATTTGGTTGTTTCAGTCAAGAAAATTCTTGGGGCTCTTTACACCAAATATAGATATGTTGCTCTATTTCATAGTTACACAGTGTTCTTTTGAATGGATTTGTCATAATTTTTTTATCATCCTTCTACAGATGGTTATTTAGATTGTTTCTAGTCTTTTTTTTTTTTGGACAGGGAACAAAAATGTTTAATAACTCTAAGAAAAGATGCTTAACCTCATTAGTAATAAGGTACCAATATGGATAAGTCACAAAACTTGTATTTACATTCAAAACTAAATTTACAAAAGATTATTTCTAGTTTTTAACTATTATTTTTTAAATGATATAATAAATATCACTGTGCACACATAATTGCACAGTGACTTAACTATAACTTTTTTTAAACCAAACAATGGGTCCTGGACAAATTTCCACATCAAGACATATTGCTCTAGCTCATTCTTTTTGTGACTGCAGTGTTTCATGCACAGGTGAAAGGAAGCAAATGTGGTGGCTAAGAGCATGGACCCTAGAGGCTGCTTCCTGCCACCAGGCATGTGAGCTTGAGTGTCAGTCTCTGCACTGTACTCTCTTCACTGTTAAGCTGCAGTGATAAGAGTACTTGCTTCACGGTATTATTGTAAAGGTTGATATTATTATATATTAATATATTAATTATATCATATTATATTATATATTATATAATATATTATATGTGATATATATTGTATATGATATATAATTATATATAATATATATTATATATAATATAATATATAATATAATATTATTATAATATTAATTATATTATTATTGTGAAGATATAAGAAAATGCTTAGAACAGTAAGCACTCAATAAATGTTAGCTATTAGTAATATGTACCATAATTTTATAGCTAGTCCCCAGTTGATGAACATTTATTTTCAGTATTTCAACAATAATGAAGTAAGTGATATTTCATATGTATACTCTTGTGAGAGTATTTCTTTAGGCTACATTACTACAAATGAAAAATGGAATTACTGAGTCAAAAGATAGACACATTTTAAATTTTGATGTTTTTACATCTCCCCTTCTCAAACAGGCTTTGCCAATTAATATTCTAACCAACAGTGTGTAAAAATATCCATTTCCCCACATCTGGTCAATACTGGATATAATTAGTCTGATATGCAAATACACACACATACATAGTTCTAATGTGCACTTCTTTGAAAACTAGTGTTCAATAACTTATGTTTTATTGATCACTTGACTTTCATTATCTGAGAACTGCTAACACTATCCTTGACCATTTTTCTATTAGGGTGTTCATTTATTTTTTTCAAACAGATTTTTAAAGGCTCTCTAAATATTATTATTAACTTTTAGTCATATATGTTGATGGCACTTCTTCTCAAATTGTCATCTGTTTTTCAGTGTTGTCCATTATTTTGCCATGAAGAAATGTCTCTTATCTATGAATCTTTTATAGTTTCAGGTGCTATGTTAATTATCGAAAATTAAAAAAGAAACCCAAACTCCAATCTTTCCAAAATTGTCACCCATTCTATATTCTGAGATTTTGAGTTTTGACTCATTTAAAAACTTTTTTGAGGGGGAAAGTGTAAATGGCAAGTTAGGTCTCCTAAAATTATTTCGTCAAAAGTCTAAGTTATAATGTAAAAGTTTGATTTGTAATGCCACCCTTATCACAGACTAAATTCGCAAGTATGTTCCACTCTTCCTGTGCTCTCTTCTGTTTAGTTGGTCTGCCAGTGCCTTTTACAACAGGCTTTTGATGTCTGACACCGTCTAATTTTTATATTAAATTTAAATTTTAATAGTTGAAGGGCATATTTCCTCTGATTGCTTTTGTTGTTTAATTTTTAGGATTTTCCTGGCTACTCTTACTTATTCTTCCAAATGAAATTTAGAATCATTTTGTAAAGTTACCTCTCATAATATTGTATTCAATTTTTTCCCTAAGATTCTTTTAGAGTTAGTTGATTTAAGGAAAATTTAGGTCATTAAATATTGGGATATATATCCAAGATTTTTTTCTTTATTTCAGCTTTGTGACATGTCTTTTAGCATAATTTTTATAAATTTATTAATACAGGCATTGCACATGTCCTGCTAAGTTTATTCCTAGGTATTTTTTTGGGGGGAAACCTATGCCCATTTAATGATTGATTTAGAGTATAATCCCACAAGTTGAATCTCCATTGTGAATATAAATTAAATTTTTTTTTTTCTATCAATAGTTGTCACCAAAGGCCTCTTCTATTCCCACTTTCTACTATGGAACAGACTGTTTCTAAGAAGCTCAGCTCAAGCTGTACCTCAGAATCCCGCACACAGTAGGTCATTCCAGAATAACATGTCCCCTATATGCAGTTTCCATGAAAAGCTGGTTTGGCCAAGATTTTGCCATAAATTAGCCAATGAGTTAGGCTTTTATTATATTTCTAGTCTTACTTTATAAGGAAACACAACTGGGTAATCCATGAGTGAGTATTAAGATACTGGGGTAAGTAAAAACTCTAAATTCAATTAAATAACCATTATAATTAATTTCCATTCAACCAGCAAACAATTATTAAGACCTAGTACATTCAGAATTTTAGAAATAAAACATTTCCCTACTCTCAAGCAACTCATTGTTTACTAGGAAAGACAGATATAAAACAAATAATTAAAATATATGTTATAAAACAATTAAATATGACAAAGTCAGTAAGAACTCACAGCCAAATGACAATTAAGTACTTGATGAATGTGTACCTGTACATGTGTCTATCTCAGTAGCACTTATTTGTAATGAATAGCACCCTCAGACAGACATATGCCCAGCTAAGGCAAATTTATATAGGGTGTGATTGCGAACTCTTTTTCCCATTCTACATAGGAAAATGTTGTCTATAATAACCTGGTCAGGTCTACCCTAACTATAGGTTCTAACTCTAACAATAGCTTTTGGAATTTAAAAACTCAAGTGACTAATAAAAATATTGGGAGAGAATGAGTCCATGGTATGGAATAAGAACTTCATCCTTTTCACTACATAGATATATATAGATATGTATAGTATAATAGAACAGATTATGATGTAGTACACACATACACATGCATGTTGGGGTCCTGGAACTTCTAGCTTATTTTCACTAAGAAACCAGTAAGGAGTTTCTTCTGTCATTGTCCAAATCATGCTGATTCTTCTCTGTAAGTTCCACACGGTTGTCCTCTGCTGGTCTGTATCAGGGCAGCATATCGTTATATAAGCTCATTTCTATGTACAGAAAACTCTTAGCCTTTGCTTTTGCACTTGTTTAAAACTCCCTCTCCAGTGTTACTGAAGAGTTTGTTTTTAATTTTTTTATTCTTTTTGTAGAAACAAGATTTCACTCTGTTTCCCAGGCTTGGTCTTGGACTCCAGGGCTCAAGTGGTCCTCCTGCCTTGGTCTCCCAAAGTGCTGGGCTTACAGATGTGAACCACTACACCCAGCCTGAAGAGTGTTTTGGTTTTTTGTTTGTTTGTTTGTTTTAAATTCTTCATTAGGGGAGTGAAAACTAGGACTTCCTACTTAACCTGTAACTCTGGTGATGGCTCTGCCATGTGGTGGTGTTATTTGTTTGGCATGTATTCTGAGAATTCACGTATGCTGCACTCTGCCCCATGTGAGGATGAGCCAGATTTATTATTTTGTGGGGACAGAGCTTTTGATTGGGACACAAACTATTAATAAAAACCTGGGTTTTTTCCATTGGACGAAATTATGTGTATGATGACACACCTATGAAATTTCATGAAGTCATAGGCCTCTCTTCCTCACCACCACAGTAGCTCATATATAACTGTTTTCATTTTAACCCAATTGATTTTTGAGGATTTGACTAAAGCTATGGACCCTCTCCCACCTCCCCACATGTATGTATTTACAGAAGTTTGCATGTTTTTTCAGAGGATTGATTGCTTTGTGAAACCTCTGGTGCTCTGTTGATTTCAGGAAAGAACCTTTTGTTTAACCACTTCATGCCCACTATCATATAGGACGCATGCTATTTGAAAAGCAGGAAAAATAAATGTACTAACAATGTCTTAATAAAATTAGACTGTCCGTTTAAGTGTTTATTATTTTCTTACTTGCAGGTTTTTTTTTTGTTTTTTTTTTGTATTGCAGCTCGAGGGTTGAATGTTTCATGAGAGTTGCTCCCCTTGCCTTGCACAGTGCTTCCCCTGTGTTCTCACTCTCTCTGCAGCCCGCTTCAGCCCACTCCAAGCAGACTCTGCTCCCAGCACTCCACCAAAACAGTGCGGCTGTGCTTATCCATTTCCTGTGTCTTGTCACATGCAATGGTTACTTTTCTATCCACATCTTACTGTAGGTCTTAGAAATAGTAAATATATTCTAGTCTAGGCATTATCAGTGGCTGTTAAGAAAGAAAAAGCAAAGAAATAGTAAATATAACTGACCTCTCCCTCCATCTTAGAGAACACATTCGCCTCTTGGTTTCCGTAACATTCCGTTTTC
The DNA here is from genome assembly GCA_963574885.1 of Lepilemur ruficaudatus. Classification (NCBI taxonomy): domain Eukaryota; kingdom Metazoa; phylum Chordata; class Mammalia; order Primates; family Lepilemuridae; genus Lepilemur; species Lepilemur ruficaudatus. Next base: position 47,629 of record CAUYRT010051429.1, read on the forward strand.
CTGGTTTTTCTCACTCTACTTCCTTGGTCTCCTTTGATCAGTTCTTTGCTCCTCTCTTCTACCTCTAACTATTGGAGTGGCCGAGGTCTCCTCCTCTTCACTGTCCACACGCACACTCTCTAGCTTGACTCATGCAGCCTTTTGGCTTTAAGGACCATCTATATGCCATATTTATATGACAGGGTTATATCTCCAACTCTGAACTCCAGACTTGGAGATCCAACTTCTCTCTCTCTGTCTCTCTCTCTCTCTCTCTCTCTCTCTCTCTATATATATATATATATATATATATATATATATACACACACACACACATACATGTATGTACATATATATGTATTTGAACATCTAATCATCATCTCAAACTTTACCTTTCAAACAACCTACATGGCCCATAGACCTTTTTATCTTAGTAACAAACACTAGCATTAAGCTGACACAGAAAGGTCCCCCTTTGATTCCTTTATTTTTCTCACCACCCCCAGCCCCCATACAATTCACCCACCCTACTGTCATTCTAAGACCAGGGTCTTCTTCCTCTCATCTTTTTTACTTTTCATAATACTCCACTGGCAAGTCTTTTTTTCATCCTGTCCTTATTTTTCTAATCATCCCCCCAAAGGGATGGCTTCCAATTCACATAAAATGTAAAACAAAAATGCTTATAGTTCCTAACATTTTATGTGTAAGCATAGCAACATAAAATATAATTTCTTGTAGGGGAAACATATAATTGAGGTTTACTCTACTACCAATGTACAGGGTTGTAGTGAGAAATAAATGGGTTGCAAAGTGGTTTATAAACTCTGAATCACTACAAAAAGTGATTGTAATTTTAATTCATTAAGAAGTTGCTGTTACCAGCAGTACTAAAAATGAATTTGCCATGTCATCAATTCGGTCATATTCAGTGGTCATGGAGCATGTGTCTTGTACAAAGCTGTGTGCTGTAAATATGGAAAAAAATAAGTTAACTTAAGGAATTCACTGCCCAGGAGGAGAGACTTACTTATATAATAAGTAAATACGGTAGTAAATTAAGAGCAACAGCAAAAATAAAGTGGAGTCACCCAAGAGGGCGGATTGTCTGGAATAGGGTAGAGGGGAGGGCCGTCATTCCGCTGCTCAAGCTAAAGGCATAGGTGCTTCCTTCATTCCCTCTCACCCTTCCCTTCAACCAGTTCCATTTCAAATCCACGGATTCTGCTCCAGGGATTGGCAAACTTTTCATGTAAGGAGCAGATAGTAAATATTTTAGGATTTGCAAGCCACATAAAGTTTCTGTCACATATGCTTCTCTTTCTCCTTCATCTTCTCTTTCTTACACTTCCTCCTTGTCCTCCCCCTCCTTCTCCTCCATTTTTTCCTCCTCATCCTTCTTCTTATAACCCTTTACGAAGGTAAAAACCATTCTTAGCTATCGGGGCCGTATAACCATGAGCCAAGTCCAGGCTTAGCCGTTGGGACCACATTTTGTCAACCACTGCTCTACTCCACAACCTGTTCTCGAACTCAGCCACTTCTTTGCTCAACTACCATCCCAGCTAGAATAACCACTGTCTCTTCCCTGCACCACTGTGTCCGTCTTCTATTTGGCTTCTCCCTCCTGCTCTTGCCTCTACCTTCAACTCACAGCTCCACAAAGTGGCCAAGTGATCCTTTTAATGGGACGGGACCTGTCCCATGTGAAGGGAGGCTTCACAGAGGAGCCTACACAAATAATGCACTGTAACATTTTTGTTATGCCAAGGTTTTGGGGGGGTGTTGGGAAGGGGAAAGGGATGGTACATCTAGAAAGGTAATATAGTTCTGAGCACTCTAATTTTATTTTAAATGAATGCTATTACTTGTTAATATGAATAGTTAAAAATAAGAGAATCTGAGATTTGTCATTTTATGGTATCATCAGGGATTTCATATTGAGATATAATTATTCTGAATAATGAAATGGAAATTAATTAGACTTAGTTTTAAATAGCCCAGTAAGTGTTTAAGCTTAGAGCAAGTAAGGAAAGGAGGAGGAGGGGAGGAGGAAGAGGAAGAAGAGGAAGAGGAGGAAGGGTAGAGAAGAGGCCGTAGGGAGGAACAGGAGAGTATCCACTCTGTTATCTAACGTGGATAAAACTCAATATATCTACATATGTTGTTTATCTCACTTTGGGTTGCTCTGGGTCTTCAATGGTCTGGTTCTGTCTGTGCTGAACTTATTCCATGTCATTAATGAAGTCTGGCGTGAAAATCGCCATTACCCCCACTTCCTCACTATTGCCTTCCATCAGCTTCTTGAGGATTTCTCAACATGATGCAGCTTTTCTCACCCTTGGCACCACCTTTTTAAGCAAAGTATCCCTTTCCTCTTCCTCTGTCTCACTCGTTCTCTCTTCTTTTATTAAGGGCCCAACATTTCTGTGTGTGTGTGTGTGTGTGTTTTTCCCTGATATTCCAAATTCTAGCACTAGTTTAAGCCATGCAACTCAGCATTTTACCAACCCAGCTTCTTAAAGGAAGCAGATAATTTGCAGCGAAAAAATTAAGCATAGTTTCAATTACACATGTCAATATGAATTAGATGCATATTGTTGAGATACTTTCAAGAGTTCCTCTTTTAAATAGCACCTTTTCCCCCCTGAAAAGATGAAAATGCTTTCACATCTATTGCCTCTTTGTTCCCACAAAGTTAGGTTTATTTGTTTTATTTTTTTCAATTTAAGGATTGAGGTTGGGTACATTATCCCTGTTTCACATGCGGTGGAGCTGAAGCACAGCACGGGAAAGCAGTGTCCCCAAGGACACCCCAAAGACACCCGTGTGTGCTCCAGCCATGCCCCGGCCCCCCAGGTTCTGAGGGCCGGGTCTGTGCTTTTCTCCTGGTCTTAGTGAGAGCAATTAGAAACTGAAGCAATTTCTAAGCTCTGCTCCAAACTATTCATAAGTCAAGGTCATTTGTTTGTGCTTATTTTGAATAAATCAATCCTTTTAAGAGCATTCCAAATACACTTTTCCTAAACCAACGTTTCTCAAACTTGGGTAATATGCAATTACTCTTTAAAGGAAGAGTCCTCATGAATTCTGAGTGGAGACAAATGATTTTTATTCATAATATTAAATGAATTCATTTATAAACTTAATATTCTTAAGTATGTACAAACAGAAAATTGCTTTATTTTACATATCTACAAACATATGAATACTTTATGCTTACTGTTCTACATCAGAAAAGCAAAGTAAAATTACAGTTAAATTCAAGCAGAAACATATTACTGAGAAATGTCAGCAGATCAACAACATTAACATGAGAGATGATGTTCTTTTAGGAAACATAATTAGCTAATCGGCAGGAATGTGTTCTGGCTGCCAGGCACAGGTTCTTTTGAGATTGGCATCCCTAGGCTACCCTGTCCTGGGAAACCCCACCATTCTCCTGCCACTTTTATCCTGTTGGGATGAAACCTCCATCCACCCCAGGCAGCATGATGTCACTGGAGCAAAGCATGTGACTGATTTATTGATGCCTGTCCCTGCTCTTTTTTCATTAGTATACTACAAATAAATTACTACCATTTGGTGTAAACACAAGCACAGGCACTAAAATTGACTGGCAGTGTTCAATTATAGAATGGTCCCCCAGACAATTCAGAAAATCTCTTTTACTAATTTTATTAAATACAAACACAAGATTTCTTTTGAAATCTCACAAGATCTCCCAGACTTTGGGGGTCAGGGGACTCCAGCTAGGGAAATACTGACCTAACCTCCTTGCTTTAAGGCTTAGAGAGGCAGTTAGAGCTTTCACATCCAGCCTTGGTCAGAGCAGCTACCACTGGGATGATTTAAGGGCAATCCGAGCCAAGGACCTTTACTCTTACCAAGTTGCTACAGCATGTGAGTGACTCAGTCCTTTTAAATGGAAGGATCGAAGGACCCAATTTCAATGCAAATATGTTACCTGGGAAGAGTAATTAATAACAATTGAATCTCTAGCAGACATCAATTTGTTATAAATGTAATTATGCATGAAACAAATTAGGCAGGCTTTGACATCATCATAAATCGGGATGTATTCAGTGCCTACTAGTATCGGGGATCTACAGAAGTAAGCACACAGTCTCCGTTCCTGGTACTTAAAATCCAGTTGGTAAAACAGAACAAACGGAGTGATGGGAAAGGAGAAACTTAGAAACTAGTCCGCAGCAATAGCAGCCGACCTTGGCCATCTTGGTCTGGAGCCAGCACAAAAACCAAAGCTGCCTGAATGGAAGAGGCTGGGCTAAAGAAAACAAACCTTGCCCACTTCATAGTTTTCTAGCCAGTCTTGAGACCCTTGCTAATTTTTTTTTTTTTTTACGTAAAAGAACATATCTGTCACAAAAGACAAATGATTCTTTAATTATGGAATTTTCATTTTAATATTTCTTTCGGCACTTGCCTTTTCCCCAGGTACTTTCCTTGGTCTCTTCTACACGGTCCGCTGCGGGGACGAGGGGGAGGGACACGTACCACCTCCCGGCCTGCAGCCACGCTTCCCTCTCTCTGTGTGGCCAAGGACATGGTCCCACAGTTCTGGATTTCTTATACACCTTCCTGGAATAAGAAAGTGTGGTTTAAAGGTGTTGTCAATATTGTTTCGCTGCTTTGCACCCTCCTGGTTTGATATTGTTCATGTTCAATGTGTGTATATTTACTGGGCACACAATTAATTTTCTATTTTCCCCTCATAGTTCAATAGCTTGCAAGAGTAAAAGCTTGCCATTGTAAATACAATGAACAGAGAACACCTTACTGTGTTTAGGGGTGGGAAGACGATAGCTAAAAAAGCTTTCCCCTCCGTTTCAGGAGTCCCCGAATGCACAGCCTCTGCATCATCCCATTTAAACCCCATACCCTCTATGAGGCATGAATTATCACCTCCATACAGAGAGAAGAGAAAGTAAGTAACAGGCTGGGGCTTCATACAGCTAGTGTCAGAGCTCCTATGTGAACCCCAGGTGTGCTAACCCCAGACCGTGTGTCATTTCCTTTCACTGCACAGCCCCCCATGGGGGTCCTCTCCAGTGGTCTTTGTCTCTCAGAGGCTGAGGTTAGATGGGGCCACTCTGGCTTTGGGCAGTTTTGATTCCTCCCCAATGATGTGCCTTCTCACTTCACTCTCCCGTTCTCTCTCTTCCCTCCACCCCATCCTTTCTCCTGCCTCGTCCAAACTTTATTTATTTATTTATTTATTTTTGCTTCACCCTCCCCCCAAAGAGCAGTGGACAGGCTAGGGATTGTGATTAGGAGTGATGGAAGAGGAGAACTGTTCCAGTTCTTTTTTTCGTGTCCAGAGCCCTGTTTCTGCATGGAGACGTGTTTGAGCCAATAGTGGTGCACAGACCACCAGCTGTGCTTGGAGTGATCCAACCAATGTCATCTTAAGTCCGGGGCTGAGTCTCAGAAGGCACATGGAAGGGGCCCCTCTTCCCCTGCTTCATCCTGGAGTCCAGTACTTCCTGGAACTCAGGGAAAAAGGCTCTGAACTAAAGAACAAGGGGTGTAGTGCTCGGCTGTGCTTTTCAGACTTATTTCTCTCTTGGAAGGTACCTCTTTGAATTATGCTAATATCAACAGAGGGACAAAACAAAACAGCTCGACAGTCAATACAAAAGACTCCAGAAAACCTCATTAATTTGGTTGAATGCTCATGCCCATTGCTTTTTTCTTTAGTGCTGCCTCATTTTGAGTGTTTCTTTGCTGAAAATGGTAGGGGTAGAGGGGAAAATTCAGCTTTAATTTTTGTTTGAAGCTTGGTGACAAATGATTGGGGGGAAATTTAAGCCATTCATCTACTCAGTTCTGGGAATTGTCAGAGGGTTTTATTTGTACAATGCCTTTCTGACCCCCATTTTCTCAAGAGAAGTGAAAATTAAGCTGCATTTGTAAACAAGGTGCTTTTATTAAGTTGAACTGTTATGAACATATGGTATACTTAGCCAAAATAACACTTTTATTTACTAGAAGTACACCCAAAGGGCTAGCATGTAGAATCTCGTCTGATTAATATGCACTTGAAAGCATGATTTCAGGATTTGTGAGATCTCTCTTAAATTCACTCTGTCATTTATGCAGCCACATAAGTCAGAATTGAAGGATATTTGTTTTTGCATTTTAATAATAGGAATCCATATCATATAATGTGCCTTTTTAGTTAAACCAATCACTCTTCGAAACTTGAAAGTTTCTCTTTTTAAAAAAATACAAATTGCATTGCCTTGGGACACAAAAAGAAATGAGGAAAATGCAACTACTAACCATTTGAAATATGCTAATTTAAAGTCCTTGCAGGATAGTTTTGCCACGCTGAGCAAATTTTTTCCTTGCTAGTAACTGAAAAAGTATAAAATACAAACTAAGTTCCTGTACTTAGCTTACAAGTAGAGAAAATTTAACCCATGGAGTACACCGCTACTATAATCATTTGGAATTGTTTATGAACATGCATGCCAGTAGGAATTTTTTTTTCTGTTTTATTCTTACCTGTTGCCTTATTTCTTACAAAGCTGCTGAAATGCTATCCTTCTCACCCATACCTTGGATTTTCAATTTAAAACTCCTCATGCATGTTATTTATTATGTATTTAATATTTTTCCTGGTTAAAGACTCTTTCCTTGAATGGAAGTCCTGGAAATTCAAAGTTGCATAAACAAATTGACTCATGTAAGTTTTTATAATTATTTATGAAGTACTGCTGGTTAATGCTATTGTTCTGCTTTACTAGCTAAGTAAAGCTTAGCTAAGGCATAATAATATATTTTTGCGAAGGCATAATAATATATTAATATGTTGAGTATATGTTGCTACTGTATTTTCAGAATTCTTAATTGCCAGCAACGGAATCTATTATAGCTAGTTTAAGTAGAAATGAATTTATTAAGAGGAATGGATTGCTCCAACAACCACTAGAAGGACAAGATTATAGAACTAGGTTTAGTTTCCAAGAATGGTTCCCAAAACGGAATTTCAGAACTGGGGCTGCCAGGGAGCTCCTGCCTCCACCAAAGTGGGGGCGGGGTGCTGCACAATCAGGAAGCCGTCATTGTATTGTAGCCTCTGGACCCAGAGCCACGCCACCTCTGCCATGTTCCTGGCCAACAAAACAGGTGCCACATACCATGTCTCTCTCCCATGTGATTCATTTCTAAATCGAAGTCCAGCATGAGTATATCTGATTGGCAGAAACTATATCTGTCTGGAGCCCTAGCTACAAGAGCAAGATTGGGAAGGGAAAGAGCTTTGAATTGAACTCAAACATTACAAGGAGGTTGGCATAAGTGTTGAAGTAGCCCATCCTTAGAATCCACTCCAGTGAATTGCCTTGACACATGCAATCTATTAAGATTCTGTGCCATTCAGCTGCTTGGAATTCTATGTGTTGGAGGAGCTTATAGAATACAGGACCTCCCTGTAAGGTGATAAGGCAGCAAGCTGGCCTTTTCATTGAAATGTCAGCACATGAGGCATTTTTTTTTCCCTGAGTCTATGAGTTCCCCACAAAAGAACAGGCTGGCATTCTGGGTTAGAGCAGAAAAGGGTGCTGAGGGACAGATTTCAGTATGTAGACTGTCACTGCCACCCTTTGCTGTTCACCCTGCCTGGTATCTCAGAGTCTGAAACTTCTTTGGTATATTAATAATTTCTGCAGAGAAAAAGCCCTTCATCTCTTGCTAGGAGTAGGAATGGGCTGCAAGGGGTAGAAGAGGTGGTTCTGTGCCACCAATTGCTCTTCAGAGTTCTATATATGGACCTCCACCTGATCCTCCTGCTTCAGCTCCACAACTAGACCCACTTGCATGAAGTACCAGATGCCTCCAAGGACAGAATCCAAATGGAGTGGCTTCTCCTTCATTCTTTCCTTCTGTGGGTATTTGGGGAATAGCCCCTTCCTTTATACAAAGTCAGTGAATGCTCCTCTGTCTGCCTTCTCCCTTCCAAAGCTTTTTGAGAATCTCTTTCCCACTGTTTTCTACACTCCCATTTTCCTTATTCTTGTGGATTAATATCTATTTTTATTTTACTGTTACCATAGTGAGTTTGGGGGAAGAAGAAGAGATATATGCACGTGATAAATCTGCCATCCTTAACCATACGTTTTTTAAATTTACTCTATTCTGTAGTATGCTTGTCATTATTATCGTTCTTGTGTGTTACCAAACTTGTGTGTACAAATACATGTGAATATTTATTTAACTATAAGAATTAATATAGAGATCAAATATAAAGATTTAAGGACAAAATCTTTAATGTTCTCACTTTCAAATTATAAAGTATTTTTTTTAGTGGGGAGAAAGGGGAGTCCACATTTTGAGGATATTAGATGTGCCTGAAAATACAGGGTGTAATAGATGCTAAATGTAGGAGAGAAAAAGTGGTATTGCCCAAGAACACCATGAGAATGGAGAAGGGAGCCCTCCAGTGGGCTCTTAAGGCCAGACAGGCTTCCTGGAGGAGGTGAAAACTGAACTGGACTCTGAAGGGAGGGCAGGCACTAGGGAAAGAGTGGAACCTCCAGTTGGGGTAACATCAAACGTGAGTGATGATCCTTCTCCCGCCAGTGGAGATACAGTACTGTGTAGCTCCGTTTCAGGATCTGGGTGGGTACGCAGTGGGCGGCCGTGAAGCCAGTGGCCTACAAACCACAGGGATTTCTGGGAACTACTAGGACAACCCACCAGACACGGGCTCAAGAGTTTCTTTAGTGCTCAAGAGAAAATCTTAAAAAAGGCTATTTACTAGCAACCTGCTGGTTCACAGATGCTGTTTACTATTCAAAATGTAATTCTGATTAAAGCAAAGAATTAAAATCCAAATAAAAAGATAAATAGTTTATAATATGAGTTTCATATTTGTACATCTCTATAGTTGTAGCTTAATAGCAATAAACACCAGATTTTAGTTTTCAACAGCATGTGGAACTATTATTCTGGTACTCTCACTATTTTTTATAGCCTTTCATTTTTCTTTGATTATTTTATAAGTCAGTCATCATCTCTGAGTTCTTAATCTTGGCAAAGCACTATGCCAGCCCATGAGGGGACTATTCATATGTTAGTCAACAAGTGTTTGCTGCATGTCTAGTGTGCAACCAAAACTAATAAGGAAACAGTTTCTTCCCTCAAAGAGTTGATGGTTTTGTAGCAAAGTCAGGACGCAGTTATGGAGTAACAGGAGAACAAGATACATAGAATGATTAACAACAGTAATAAATAAAAGTAATAGTAGTAATGGATTTGCTCATTGCCTGATGACTTTATCTTGCATTTGGAAAGACAGAGCGTACAGACACTTAGATGAAACATGTGGACACTTAGAAAGTAAGATAAAAGCACCAAGTGATATAGCACAAGCCAAGCCCATGAGCACTGTCAAGGGATCAGGCTGGGGTGTGGGGCATCCTGGCAATGGCAAAGGAGGCCCTTGCAGTGCCAGCCACAGTGGGGGCTTCTGATGGTTCCAGAGCACTGCATGCTTGGTGAGTTTTGGTGAATACATCAAAGTGCCCAAGCAGGTGGGCAGGGCATTACAGGAGTAGTTTGAATTGGAAGGGTCAGTGAATTGTGCCCATGTTTCTGGGGAATGTGTTTGCTTGGTTAGAAGTCACAGGGAGCTAGATGGAGCTACTTGATGTAGAAGACCAAAGGCATGTGACAAAGCATCAGGTTCTAGGCAGACCGGGGATCACGGCAGAGTCCTGGTACCGTAGAAACACCTGGAAGATAGGTCGGCAGGGGGACTAGGCTGTGGAAGAGGGATCTGGAAACCCAGGGCTGTGCACGAGTCGTCCGTAGGTATTCCAATTGCATCTCTTGGGGGTTTCTTACAAGCAATATCAGGGTGAGAGGATGAGTCTGAGTAGACAGGTTTCCTCATAGCCTCTCCCCTCCTTCAGCCAAAGAAGCTCCACTTTTTAATCTATTTAATATATGGGACTGTTGTTAGAAATTTTTCTTTAAAGGATTCAACTGACTAAAGAAAAAAAAAACAAGTCTGCAAGTGAGATGGGGGAAGAAAAGAAGACAGAAAAATGAGATCCACAATACTTTTAGAAAAAGTATAAATTAAGTCCAAGGCAGATGGAGTAATCTTTTGCAAGAATTTTGAGGTGTAGAGAAGCAGAGTGGAAAATAGGCAGAGATATTTCTGGTGGAGGAGATAGTGTAGACAAAGGCCAGAGGATATAATCAGATGTGTTCTGTGTGGAAAATGAAAATGCATTTACGTTCCTAGGAAGCAGGAATCCCGTGGCTGGTGCAGTAGGTGTGGAGAACAGTTCCAATGTATTCTGACGGGCAATCCAGTGTCCCTCAGAAAATGAGGTGGGGTGGGGAGCGTGATGAATACATACACTTACATAACTCCGTGCCAGTTAACTCAAAGCATGAAAGGCTGGGATTCATATATGGAACCATCACATTTTTCTTGGCCCTGGTCCCTACCCAGAAACCCAGGATAATGTCTCAAGTTTCCCTGTTTGCGAACATGCTGGCCACAGTGCATCAAAGAAAAAAAAAGAAAACTTTCTTAGAAAAAATATTGATCAACATTATCATCTCTTGAGCAACAAGCAAATTATTGTAATTGAATGCTCCATGGTATCTCATGAGTTTCAGTATTTTTCAAAAACATTTGTAGCCCCTGGACGAGTAATCTTTTTAACTTGGACTAATCTATGGGCTACTGCCCTGTCTTTGGACCAAGTTCTTGGTAGCATAGTCATTTAGTCACTCCCCCTTTGACTGGCACAGTGGTACTGCCTGTGTGATCTACACACATTGTTGGTGCAGGTATGTTATAGGATTGTTCCATTCATTGACAGTGGGGTGGCACAGCACTGATAGAGGAAGAATTAATACCAGTTTCCCAATAGGAGAAAAGATAATTAACAAATTAGAAGTCTATAGTATGGTAAATACAATAATAGAGAATACACATGAAATATTATTATGTGAGTTTGAGAAGAGGAGTAGGTCAAACTAGAATCTTTGTTCTAGTGAAGCACAGCTATTCTCAGCAACATGGAATAGTCTCCATTACTCTGGTGTGGAACCTGTGTCTAATCTGATTACTGATTAACCTGAGAAATATTGTCATGTTTTAGAGTGTTAGAGCAAGCCAGTGAAGAATTATAACAAATATCACATATTTTAAAAATAAATTTGGTACCATTACTGGCTTTTTCATGTATTTTTCTTTATTTTTCTATTCTTATTATTCTTCTAACCTAATCTCTTTTATGCGCTAGCATTTTTCAAAACTTATCATCAGTTCATACCTCCTAAGAGCAGAATCTCTATTTTTTTGTATTGTTTCAAAGAATATTGGATTGCCACAATATATTTATGTTTAAGATTAGTATGAATCAAATCAGGAATATTGAGGTAGGTTTATAAAACTTGTAGCAAACTGTGTGCACTAAGCAAAATACTGTAAATTTATTTGAAATCAATCTTTAAAGCATTAAAAATAATTTTTTGTATCACATGGGAAACTGAGAACCAAATAAAAGACTCAATGCCTTTCACAATAGCAACAAAGAAAATAACATACCTAGGAATATGTTTAAGGAGGTAAAAGACCTCTACAGGGAGAATTATGAAACACTGAGGAAGGAAATAGCAGAGGATATAAACAGGTAGAAAATCATACCATGCTCGTGGGTCGGTAGTATCAACATTGTTAAAATGTCTATACTACCCAACGTGATCTACAAATTCAATGCAATCCCTATTAAAATACCAACATCATTTTTTACATATCTAGAAAAAATAATTCTACACTTTGTGTGGAACCAGAGAAGACCCTGCATAGCAAAAGCAATCTTAAAAAGAACAAATTAGGAAGCATCAATTTAGCAGACTTCAGGCTATACTATAAGGCTATAGGAACTAAAACAGCATAGTACTAGCACAAGAAGGGAGACATAGACCAATGGAACAGAACTGAGAACCCAGATGTAAAACCATCCTCATATAGCCATCTAATCTTTGACAAAACAGACAAAAACATAGACTGGGGAAAAGCCATTTATTCAATAGATGGTGCCAGGAAAGGTGGATAGCCACATGTAGAAGACTGAAACAGGATTTGTATCTCTCACCTCTCACAAAAATCGACTCACGATGGCTAATAAACTTAAACCTAAGGCATGAAACTGTAAGACTTCTAGAAGAAAATGTTGGAAAAACTCTTATAGACATTGGCCTAGGCAAAGAATTTATGAAGAAAACTCCAAAGGCAATCACAGCAACAAGAAAAATAAATAAATGGGACCTGATCAAATTAAAAGCTTCTGCACAGCCAAGGAAACTGTCACAAGAGCAAACAGACAACCTACAGAATAGGAGAAAATATTCGCATGCTACACATCCAATAAAGGGCTGATAACTAGAATCTATAGAGAACTCAGGAAAGTCAGCAAGAAAAAAATCAACCCCATAAAAAAGTGGACAAAGGACATGAACAGAAACTTTTCAAAAGAAGACAGACTAATGGCCAACTAATATATGAAAAAATATTTAACATCTCTAATCACCAGGGAAATGTAAATCAAAACCACGAGATATCACTTAACTCCAGTGAGAATGGCTTTCACCAAAAAACCCCAAAACAATAAATGTTGGCATGGATGTGGAGAGATAGGAACACTCCTACACTGCTGGTGGGACTGCAAACTAGTACAACCTCTGTGGAAAGTAATATGGAAATACTTCAAAGAACTAAAAGTAGAACTACCATTTAATCCAGCAATCTCATTCCTGGGCATCTATCCAAAGGAAAAAAAGATGTTCTATAAAAAGGACATCTGCACTCAAATGTTTATAGCAGCACAATTCACAATTGCAAAGATGTGGAAACAACCCAAGTGCCCATCAATACACGAGTGGATTAATAACATGTGGTATATGTATGCCATGGAGTTCTATTCACCACAAAAAACGAGTGGTGAGCTAGCACCTCTTGTATTATCCCGGAGAGAGCTGGAACCCAATCTACTAAGTGAAGTATCATAAGAATGGAAAAACAAGCACCATATGTACTCACCATCAAATTTATATTAACTGATCAACATGTGTGTGCAC